>MU225868.1:1788350-1804006 GCA_018584345.1 Thuja plicata | reverse complement strand
TGGATTGCAAATTGGGACTGGTTTAACCCTATTGTTCCAGAAATAATGAAATAAAGAAATACCGGAGTAGTCTGGGGTTACCGGATTTCTGCATTGAGACCATTTGTCGGTCCATTCCTCCCAATCCATGTTGTTTGTGTTCAGAGTCCCAGGCAGCAATTCAACAAATTTCTCTGTGTATTTTTTGGGTATGAATTCCTTCTTCTTCCCAGACTCCTGTGAGGTGGCAGGAACAATAGCTTGACTCATCTTGATTCTTTTGAATTCTACTGTATCAGACTCACAACTTCAAACAAATAAGCTCCTTACTCTTCGCAGAAAACTCAGAATGTAGAAATGAGAGTTGTACCAAATCCAACTCAATCATTTACACTTATAGCCATTTAAGGACTGTGTCTTGTCAACTTGAAATCCAAATTTCTGCACTTGAACTATCACAGAGATTTCATTCTGTCATTAATGCTGCGATCAACTTGTACTGTTAGATCCTATCTGGAAGAGAGAGTGTACACTTTTTCCCATCTGGCACTCGTCAGCCTCCAACTTGCCATCACTTTACACTTTATTTACTTTTAGAAATACCCTTGTGAGTGAGCGACACATCCCCGTTACCTGACTGGTCGCATACTCGCCATCCATCCTTGCTCAACTTTTATCTCCCGCGAGTGAGCGATGACCTAGCTCTTGACTCAATCTTAAGTCTATCGTGTACTCGCTGTCTGTCATGCTTTGGCTTTTCTTTTCATGCGAGTGAGCGATTCTTTTCTTTTGTTACTCATCGCAGTCTCGCGAATTCACCTTTTATTTTATCTGAATCTGGGCGACTGAGCGAGAATGTATCCTTTCTTTCATCTATTCCTTAATCGCACACTTGCAAGCTTTTAAAATGCACTTTTTTATTTGGGCGACTGAGCGATGCTTTTCTCCCTCCGGCTTGTCGCATGCCCGCGAGCTGATTTCCTTTTGTCTTCATTGACTGGGCAATTGAGCGACATTCATCTTTTATAACTCATACTCTATCCAATCGCTCACTCGCTGTCCTTTTATTTCTGCTATCATCTAATGAGTGAGTGAGCGATGCATTTTTCTTAGCTCAGTCGCAAATTCGCGAGCCCAAAAACTTCATTTTATTATAGACCGCGAGTGCGCGAGTGTCTCACTTTTTCCCTTGTCGCCCACTCGCGAGCTCTTTTTTGATCATCTGCATTGACTAGCGAGTGCACGACACCATTCTTTCTTTGCTCATCGCATGCTCGCGAGCTGACCTTTCATCACCTCAAAGCTTCAGTGACTGAGCGAGGCGTTAAATGGTTTCTTAGTCGCTCGATTGCGGACTATCATGAAATGTGAAAAGTACTTGTGTGACTGGGCGATGCAAATTTCATATCCTTGTTTTACATCTTCGTCGTGCACTTGCTCTGCAAAAAACAATAAGAGTTAAACCTATGCGAGTAAGTGACATCTATAAGACATGACCTCGTCCCGCACTCGCGCAACTCAAAACATTGATACAAAAGCCTGAAGCGACTGTGCGACTGCTTAAGTTTTAACAATACTCGCTCGATCGCGGAGCATGAAGTAGATAGCAAAATCTTTCAGCAACTGCGTGATAGACATAACTTTAACTCATCGCTGACTCACTGACCTTTGAGTTAACTTCAATAAGGCATCGCGACTGCGTGATTAACCTTTACAAACATAAGACCCGCTCACTCGCAAACACATGGTAACTTAACATGGGCTCATCGCGATTGCGCGATACACAATGTTTTTACTTGTCGCCCGCTCGCAAACTTAGCACTTGACTTCCAAAAAGCATCACGATTGCGCGATTTACAACTTTAAGACATGAACCCGCTCACTCGCACACAGACCAAAATTTGACACAAACAGCTCACGATTGCGCGATTCTCTTCACTGACAGCTCGTCGCTGACTCGCACAACTTAAAAACATTGCAAGAATACCGATGCGAGTAAGCGACTAAGGTTAAAACATGACTTCAAAAAAGTGATTGACTTGTTTTGAGCGGTAAAACACAAGATTTGAAAATAGGAAAACCCGGGAAAAGGATAAGACCAAGGGATTCAAAAAAAAATTCAACACAGTGCTAACACATTTAAGGATTCATAGAAGTGCACTACTTTTGTGTGTACAGTGTTAACCTCTTGCATATCATCTCACATCTTATTAATAATAATATAAATCCTACTAAGGAATATGCTCAAGATTTAGGCTTCATTCCACCTACTAAAAATTTTGAAACCTCCTTGCCTATTCCTACTTCCATACTTAGTGTATCCACTTATGTTCTACCTATCATAAAAGCTTCAATCCAAATTCCTATCCTACACATGTGAGTCTTCCTATTCCTATTATTCCTTTTATTAATTCAAGTGTTCCATGTGTTTCATTTCCATCATCCATGCCCACTTACCATAGTGTCTCTCTTTCATATTTAATCATTCCTTAAAGTTCCAATAATGCTCGTAACATTTCTCATGTCTCCCCTCCTACCATAATTTCTACCGATCCTACCATTAATATCTTTTCTCAAACTGTGTCTTCCCTACAGAAAAAAAATTCCTCCATGACTCGATCCAAGTTCAAAATTCCTACTTGTGACTTTGTTAGTCCTTTGTCTTTGGATATTATTTGTACTATTATTCCACACAATATGGAGATTCCTCACCTTGAGACTTATAATGGTAAGGGTGATCCTTTGACTCATGTGAAAATTTTTCAAACCTTGTGTATTTATTTCTCTCACAACTATAGGTTCCTTGCGAACTTATTTTACTATAACCTTTCAAGACAAGGACTTGCAATGGTATTGTTATTTGCCTCATTATTCCATTGAATCCTTTCATAATCCTATTAATGGTTTCATTCAACAATTTCAAATTGGTCCTCAAAATTCTTTGATTGATTTAATGCATTATAAACAAGGTGTTAAAGAAAAATTAAGTGACTTCATTGGTAGATTTGAGCATTTTCATGCTCATGTTTCTTATCTTGTGACTAATATTGATGTAAAATACATTTTTATTGCTAATTTACAAAAAGACATTAGAGATAAGACACTTCTTTCTGAATTCTCTTCATTTTATAAATTGTGTGCAGTGCTTCATCATTATCAACTTCAAGTGATTCAATTTGAGAGCACCACTCCAATGGATCATGTTCCCATTGATAAGAGTGATGTTGCATCCAATAATTACAACAAATTTCAGAAATTGAAAAACTTCATCAAAATCAACAACGCATCCAACACTGTTGATGAACAAGTGGCAAAAACATCCAAAGGTGTGGCTCCTTTGTCATTTATTTTTAAAACTACTTGTAATTACACTAAGCTTTCTGAATATTTGCATAATGTGATGTTGAAGTTAATTAATGCAAATGTGCTAACATTTTCTCCTCTCTAACAAATTGACACATCCAAACCTTTTCCCAAATCCTTTGATGTTGAATCTTTCTGCTAATATCATCATCAACCTGGTCATGATAATGAAAAATTTTACCATTTGAAAATTGTTATCCAAGATCTTATTGATTATAAAGATATATATTTTGAAGGTGACAATGAACATGGAAACAAATTTGTAGCACCTCCCAACCAAAATTTTCAAATCTACACCAATCCTTTAACATCTCATTCAACCAATACCATTACCCAACCTTATTCTTCTAAATTCATGTACTATGACACAAATATTAATGAAGCTAATCATGTTGTCAACCAAGTTGATAAAGTCAAATCTAAACCTCCATCTGAGCATTGTATTGCCTTTGTTCCTAATGAGACAATTAAAGCACCTTAAGGTCCCCTCTACATTGTTGCAAGGGTTACTAACCTTCCTTATCCTGGTGTCCTTTTTTATCCCACTTGCATGTTTAATGTGATAACTAAATAACATATTTTTAGTAGATGATTGCAATGTTATTTCTATGATAGATATGATGTTAAGATCCAAACTTTCAATGGTTTCCTTTATCCTTCCCATGGTTGCATTTAACTTCCTGTTGAAGATGGTGGAAAAATTGTAGATGTTACCTTCACTTTAATCCCAACTTCTAATCAATTTCAAGTCAAAAAATTTCTTCCTAACCTTACCTCCGTGAAATTTGTGGCTTATCCTATTCATAAATGTCTTAAATTTCCTCATAATGGAGAAATCGTGACTGTTAACCATAGTATTTACTATCCTTCAGTGCCTCGAGACTTAGTTGAACTTGATTTATTTTTGCCTTCTATACCTCAACCAACCAAAACCCATCCTAACAACCTCTTTAGATAATACCAAGCCTACAAGGTCTAAAATATTTGTGAACTTAGAAAACCTAAGGATGTTGCATCTTTTTTCCCTAGATGTGGACTTATTCCTACATCACCTACACCTCCTATATATATTTCTATTCCACCTCTTATTTCCTATAAACCATCTCATCTATTCATCTATCAACCTACTGTGATTCCTTCCATTCTTCCCCCTAAATAAGACAAGGACCCGATGTTAATTGATCTTGAACCAAACTAAATTTCTAGCAAAACCAAATACAACCATCATGATCGTGAACCATCATAAACATTGTGCTAGAGCCTATCAATGTGCTTCTCACAAAATTGCTTCACCTCATGCTTCTCTTCCCTTTAGCCAACCCATTCTTGATCAAACAGAGGAAGTAAATTGAAACAATATCAAAAGGAACAAACATGATAATTCTATTTGTATCTTAGATTCTATTAGTAAATTTAAACAATATCAAAAGGAACAAACATGATAATTCTATTTGTATCTTAGATTCTATTATAATTAATTTGGATGAAGAATATACTCTTGATGATGATGTTCTTGATGCTGATAATGATATTCATGCAATTGATTATGATGACATGTATGAGACTATTGATATTGATCATTATTTACTAGCTATGCTTTCACAACAACTATCTATCACTCCTAGTGACAAACAAAGTGACCAATCTTCATAGCATGATCCTTATTTGGAACTGGAAATTGTTCCATATATTATGCTTGATGTTTCTCCTCTTGCGAGTTTTCCACCTTCCCTAAACATTATAGACCGATATGGGGGCAAGCACTACACTTTACTAGCTCCTCTTGTGTGTTGGATTTTTTGTATTTGCCTACTTGTCATGATGTTCTTCCTCTATGATGTGTTGTATGTTATCTATTTTGTTTAGATTTCTTGAAATGACCCTTGTTTTTCCATTGGCGTAAGGTGATAAAAGAATAAAAATGTCATAAACATTATTCTATTTCTATCTCTCTTCTTCTATATGTTGTGACATATTATGTTGTGCCATGTTATGTTGTGCATGTGCCACTGTTCATAAATGTTCCTTTCTGTTTTCAGATTGGAGATGATGCAAATGGTATTTACCTATTCTTTTTGGTCTCCGTGATGCTGACCCAAAAATAATCTTCTCCGTAACTCTTACATGATTTTTCTTCCATTGTGCTTGTAATTCTACTACCTTTGGGGATGATGATAGTTCATTTTAACATAATTTTGATAAACATGAGTTATCATATGACCTACTAACCCCAGAGTTGGTAGATTCCTTTCATGCTCTCTTTTGTCATGTGTTTTTTTCCATTGATTTGTTCCTTCTTGGGGGAATTTCATAGTGGAAGTGTTTCGTGTGGATGCTTGTACTCTTTTTTAAATCCATTTCTCCCATTAATATGTTTGTAATCACTTTAATGTAGGGGCATACACTTCGCTCTGTATTTCTCATTTTTCACACACACACACACACTATCTCTTTTGTGGATGACTAAGGAGATAATTATTTCCTTGTTTTTATCCTCATACTTTTTATTCCTAAGGATACAACACTTTCTTTAGGCATGATCACTTTTTTCCTTTGATCCTTAAGGTTACAATTCTTTCCTTAGGCCTGATTGCTTTTTTCCTTTGATCCCTAAGGATACAATACTTTTCTTTGGCCTGATCCCCTTTACTTTGATCCCTAAGGATAAAATGTTTTCCTTAGGCCTTATTGATTTTATTTGATACCTAAGGATACAATGCTTTCCTTTGTCCTGATCATTCTGTTGCTACATCCCTTAATGGATAAAATGCTTTCCTTAAGGTTTGATCCTTGTTGATGGGTTGACTAGCATAACACACTTTTCTAGATCATTCAATTCCATTTTTTGGTAGCACTTTCTTTTGTGTGATTAACAATAAGACATACTCTTATTAGGCTAGTAATCACACCCCTAGAGAGAGAGAGATGTCTCTCTTATCTTGGTTTTGGATTTGATGAGAACTTAAGTCACTTGGGGGCTTGACATTTCTTTTTCTCCTTGACTGTGATGAGATCATCCTTTGCATTTTGATCTACTTTACCATGAGCATGATTCTGTCTCATACTCCCACTAAAGTGGGGGATAAATTTACCATCCATAAAAGTTAGCACCCATAATTGGATGTCTTTTAGGACCTATTAGACCCCATTTTGGTGATTTTGAGATCGGAATTTTTTTATGCTTGATTCTCGCATCTTTCATTGTCTTCCTCCATAACTTATCACATTCCCCTAGGAATGGGAAAGCTTTGAGAAAGAAATTCCAAGACAAGGTCATCCAGGTAGGCCTTTTCCTATAGCATCATGCTTAAGTGGGCTTTGGGCCCAATGCAAGGTTGTTTCTCCTAGATCTTTAATTATGGTCGACCTATGCAATATTGAATCTTGAAATGAGTATAAAAGGACATCAAAGCCTCTCATTTTGAAAACCAAAACCATACAATGATATACATATTACGTGCAAGTTATTGGTGATTTTCAAGAGCAAGCGCAATAATTCTTTTTGAGGGTTTGGATTCAAGATTTGAAGGGAAGCATCCAATTAAAGGTCTCCAAGTCTCCATTTCTTCAAGATCCATTCAAGAAAAGACATTCTTCTCTCATTGATGCAATTTTATCTCCCATGATGGACAAGTAGAGGAATTCACAAGAAATCAAGAAGATCCATCCATATATTCTTCTTCTCTCTCCTCCATTGAGGTTATCAAGCATACATCATTCAAAAACTAGGATTGGCAAGTGTAGATCCATGCATTTGTGAAGGCATCCTTGATTCTACAATTCAAGAATACACATACAAGCATATTCATGGGTTTGATGGATCTAAATATCTGTCTATGAGGGTTTTACATACAAGGTGAATGCTAACATTTATCTTGTTTACATTTAATTTCCTTTATGAAATATCTATTTAATTTCAAGATTGATTCCTATACAGGGTTTTGACCAAGGAAAATCCCTTTCCATAACCTTTTCCCCTTTTCTCTATGTGCAGGAATAGGTAACGAAGTTTCAAATTAGGATTTAGGAATACCAGTCACAGTCACAAGTACTCTACAAATTTCATCAGATTGGAGTTGAAAGGACTAGGTCAAATTGGAATATCATCCTGGATAAGGTGGCCCCATTCGACCTTGTCCTCAGGGTTTGATATTTTCATAGAAAGTAGTTACATGCATCAAAAGCCCAAATCTAGAGTTTTACTAGGTTTTGACACCTCTATGATAGTTAAAACCATATTTGAAGCTACATTTTCCTCCTCTTTATTCAAGGTGAGCCCCTCCTTGCACTTACTTTCATGTATCAAATATGATATTATATGCCAGTCATTTATGATTTACTCAATCAATCTTTTCACTTTTATATATCATCTCGTCATTATAACTACTTCATTAAGGGAAAGAAATCTCAATTCCCCACTCTCTCTTAAATCTTGCATTAGAACCCCTTCATTCATTTTGGGTTGTGCTAATCTGATTTGTTTGAGGTAAGTTGTTGGGAGAACCTCTTTCCCTCAATGTATTTTATAATTTGGTGAGTGATCTTATTCCTAGCATTTCTTACCATTTTATATTGTATAGCTCTAAAGAAGGATCTTGCAACTAGATTGATGTATGGAGGCTGCTACTCAATGGGAGTAGTAAGCATGGTAAGGAAGATGTGTTGGTAATAATTGAGAGGGGGGTGAATCAGTGGCCTAAAAAATATTCCAATAATCAAACCAAAAACTTAGTACCACAATATTAAGCCTCTAGTTATCTTCAGTCCTATAAAATGAATGCCTCCAAATACTTTTATCAAATTACTAATGCTCGGAATGATTTGTTAAACCTTCTACTATATGTTTACTGAATAGCAATCTATTAATTTACCGACAGATAGTAAATTATCTAAAGTATATCAATCAATCCAGTTAAGTTATGTGTAATGCAAAACACTAAAGTAATGACTCATAAACACATTGGCACATGGATTTTTAACATGGAAACCCTGTTAAGGGAAAAACCACTTGGGACCGGTAACCCAAAAATATTCACTCTTCTAAAGTGAGATTGGTGAAGATCCAACCCTATTAAAGGTTACAAACACACTGTTAGGTGTGACCTTGTTAGAGGATTTAAAAGTTTAGTCTGTCACTTGATATCATGCATCTCTATGCTACCTTCCTTGATCAAACACTCACTTGGCCTATCGATAGGTATCTGGCATCTCATGCTATCTTTGTGATCAAACTTTTTGATACTCCTTGGGATGTATCTCAATATAGAAAGGATCTTTAAATCCTGCTCAGTTAAGAGACTTTCTGAATCAATGGTTAAACTGAAATAGTATGATTTGTTCACATATACAACTTATACTTGTAGATTTTTAGATCTATTGTAATCTCATAAAACTATTCTGATCAATATATCTTAGTTTATACATTTGCTCCACTTTGATTCTACTCGGTGATGTTGTGCTTTGTTTCTTAGTGTCCACATAAAATTTTAGCTCTTTCCTCAGCTTGGTTGATCAGGAGTGTATGAAGTTTCTCTTCATTAGTTTCTTTTCAACATCCTCTTTTCATTCATTCACCCACCACAATTCGTAATGAATTGAGTTGTCTCTTTTATAGACATGATATCATTGTTGTTATTTTCTTGATTTTCTTGATCTTGGCGTGATCCACAATTCTCACCAATTAGATTTAAAGCAAACTCCTATTTTATCTTGCAGAGATCATCTTGCCAACTGGACAAAACAACTTTAAATCCTTTGCTTATCTCTGGCTTTATATTGTCGATGAAAACAAAATTAACTACCAGTTAAGTCCATATTTAGCTCTGCCAGCTAGATATTTTATCGTTTCTAAACTCAATTTAATTTCAGTGATTAAATATTTGATAGCTTTGGTCAACACTCCAGTTCTCCTCGGGCTTCTCTGTCAATTTACACTATGTTTCTGGCCATTAATTATTCTTGTGATTCTGCTCATCAGTGTTCTTGCTCGGGCATCACCGTGCTTTGACTTTCGGTGATCTCTGTTTGTCGGTGTCCATTAACTGTCAGTGTTTGAAGTCACATTGTGAATACTTGTCTTTTATGCATTACTGAAAGCATAATTTTTTTCTCTTTGATTCTCTGAAGTCTTTGAAACTTTGAGTATAACCGATTATATTATATCAAGTTGACATCAATGAAAATACAATCCATTAACTGATTTAATGTCTTGCATTATCCTTCTACATTTCGTGATCAACTTAACATCTTCAAACATTCAATCAGTTTACATGTCATCAATCTCTCCCTTTGGCATTGATGGAAACATACTACATTATCATACTATACTATCACTAATACAATATGAAATATAATTGTTTCATCAAGCTTTCCTAATGTAACTATTACAAATTTTTGGCTTTCGGTGAGCTCAAAATAGCTTAGATTTGTTTCATGGAGAATGGTTGTTTCCAATCTTCAATCCCTTAACTGGATAGATGTATCATCTGATATCTCTATTCTGATATGTGCTCTACCTTAACTGTTCCTCTTCTTGATAATCTATTTTTCCTTTGACAATAATCTTTCTCTTTGTCTGAATTCTCTCCCTTTGTTTTTTATTAAGGTAAAAATAGGTTTTGAAAGGACCCCGAAACCTTTTACAAAAAGCAACTAGAGATAAGCATCAAAGGCACATACAAACATAGAAATCCTGCATCAAACAAAATTTAGGACCTAAAGAGACAACAAAGACCTAAAACAAGAAATAACAAAAACTACCAAAGGGAAACACATTTTCCAGCACAACGGCTCGCACAATTTCCAGAAAAATTTCCGGACCAAAAGAAGAAACATTACAACATTTTCTGGTAGGCTTCCTTAGCCTCCTTCTGCATCTCTTCCATTTTATCAATGGACTCCTTCAGCTCCAGCATCTCTTTTAGAATCTCAGGGACTTTTCTTTTTATTCCACTTCGGGTTCTAAAACCAAGGCCTGAGTTGCCAGCCTTTTCTTCTATGGTAATTGTCATGTTTTTCAGCAAGCTTCTTTCCAGATAAGCGTATAATGCTTTCAGGTTCTGAATCAACACTTGCAGCCCATCATTACTGTGCTTTAGGATGACCTGTATCATGTGCCCATTGTGACTTATTTTTTCTTTCATTTCTTTTATCTTTTCTTCCACAATCTCATTAACTCTAGTAGTGAACTCCTCTTCTCTGTTGCTATCATTTACCTTAATCATCAACTTATTCTCCATTTCCTCAACCTTGGCTTTGAAAGGCTCCATTTCCTCCTACATCTTAGTCAATTGTTTCTTCATAATCATCATCTCCTCACTAAGCCAGTCTTCCATGTTTTCCCATAGTCCACTTTGCTTTTCGGGATTCTGTCATCTCTTTCAAAACCAACCTCATCTGGGCCCGTTCTCCTTTTCTTAATGTTCCTTTTCTTATCCTTTAAAGTTGACTACATCATATTTCCATCCTCACATTCATCCTCATTCTTCTTCTCCTCTTTTTCATCTTCCTCTTTTCAGTCTCCCTCAATTTCCTTTTCTTTATAGTTCACTTCAGCACCCATGCCCTCATCGTCTGTATTGGGCATTTCCTCCTCTTCCATCTGAGAGTTATCCTTTCTCAGCTGATCCTGTTTCTCATTTTCCATATTCCCTTTATTAGTATCACTATCTCCATCGTTCTTGTCCTCTTTTTATTTTCCTTGATTCTGTAGGGTTTCATCACCAGTCTTCTCCAGATTAACCCTCTTCTTTGTTCTAACCCTTTTTTCAGACTCTGTTTTTTACTTTCCTGTTTAACCTGCCTCACACTTCCTTTAACCCTCTTAGGGATAGGTTTTGGAATATGTTTGCAGGCATACTCAAAAATAAGTAGAATGAGCCCCACATGGAGCACTGGATTACTCGATTTCTTTCTATGCTCCATCACACTATTATGCAATGAACTCAGGAGATAGAAAGGGAACAAAATCTTTTTACCATGCCTGAAGTGGTTGGCCAGGACAAAATGTAGATTGTAGATTTTAGAGTATCTTTCGTCCAATGTAAAATACTCAATCATGACTGTAAGAATGTCAGCCCAATGGGATTTGATTTTTTGGATATCAACATAATCCCCTGTCTCTTTACTAAGAAGGGCCTCTTCATCTTCAGTTTTCGGGAAAATCTTGAAAGCTTGAGTTCCTGCCCTCTTATTGTCCCTATAGAATTTCATGCCCTCACAAGACAAGCCTGTAATTTTTGAGATAACCCTCATGGTGAGGGTAAAATATTTTTCCCATAAATGCACTTTCCCATCCTTCCAACCCTCTGCAAACTGTTTTGTTATCTTCGTATCCCAGCCATGGAGCTTCTCTAGATACTGAGAGACGCCTCCCTTTTTCAACCTTCTCAATACCTTCTTCTTCTCTTTCCATTTAGTACAGTCAATCGGCTCCTCTCTCTTCAGACCTCCACCCATAATTCTCGTTGCTTCTTGAAAATGCTAACACTTAGCAATATTGAGCACTGGTTTCTGGCAAGCTTTACTGTTGTGATTGTTCCAGTTCGAGTTTAACACCCAGAAAGTGTGCGGTGACACAAATCTAATAAATCTCTTTTCCTTTGAATGACCACACACATTACTTTTAATAATTAAAGATGACCTCATCATTAATTATGATTATTTATAACTCCTTCAATACTGTTCATCCTATTGTACATGATAAGACTAGCCATCTCCATTTTAAAATTCACCTTGTGTGATGAAAATGTGTCACACTTCTATGAATCATTCCATCTAAGGTTGCTTAAGAATGAGGCCTCAAATATCGATCCATAGCTCTCTAGTCATGAAGTGCAAAGGTTTGAAATGGAGGCCCTCAGATTGACCTAGTTGGTGCCTATGCAAGTACACCATGAAATGAGAGATTCAAATGCATGAAAAATGAGATCTACTCTATATGATAACAATGCATGAAAAGAAATTAATCTAAATGATAACAATGCATGGCTAAATCTATGCAAGAAAATACAAATGCAAGATTAATCTATGAAAATATACATGAATCTAATCTACATGAATAGCCATGGATGCAAGAAGAAGAAGACAAGAAGAGAGAAGTTGCAATATCCAAGCTCAAATGCTCAAATCCTCCTCCAAAATTGCTCTCCAAACCTGCAGCATAACAATACTATAATTGTGGATGATCGATGATTGATGATTATCAAATGAGGAGAGGTTTCCTTATAAAGAAAGTGAACGGTTGAGATTAAGAGGCAAAAAGCAAAGGCTATGATTAAGAGGCAAAAATCCCACCACTTAGGAGGATGTGAAGAAAAAGGGATTTTATTTACTTTTTCATTTAATTTATTTCCTTTTTCAACAAATAAAGGGCTTTAAGTGGAGATTTTTATTTATTTAATTAAAAGAGAGGTTTTATTTCAATTAAATAAATTAGAAGAATTTTATTTAATTAAATGGGGGGAATTGAATTTAATTAATTAAGAGAAATTTTATTTAATTAAAAGGGAGAAATTTACTTTAATTAAATAAGATAAATTTTATTTAATTAAAAAGAAAATTAAATTTTTTAATTAGATAAAAATGATCAAACCTTAGGAAATATTAAAATAATTGAATTAATTACAATTTGATCAAGGAAATTGATTTGAATTTAAAATGTTGCAAAACATTGATTCAGGAAATTGATAAAATGATAAAATGATAAATGGGGCCCAAAGTCTAGGTGACCATTTTAGGGTGCATACATTTGCCCCTCCTTGACAAATGTGTGGTCGACTCGGGAACACATGTAGTCAAAGAATGCAGTTGAAGTATGAGGTTGACTTGGGATCACAAAACAACCCAGACGTGTGGTTGATTCGGGAACACATCAGGACAAAAAATAAGCACAATTAAAAAAGACAAAGTCAACACCAAAATAAGTAATTGACATGTCAGAGATAAGAATCTCAAGAAATACTGATATAATTGATAAAGCTGAATCAAAGATTGAAGTTTGATAGGTACTGCCCCCTTGTGATCGAAATCGAAATGAGATAGAGGAGAAACAAAAAATTGATAAAGTTTGATCAAATCGAACTAATGATAAGGTTCTTGATGTAAGATGAAAGATATAAAGATCACAAAACCAAAGTAGATCATCAAGCATGAAATATTATGCCCCAAGGTTGAATTAGAAGAAGAAGAAGAAGAAGAAGAAGAAGAAGAAGAAGAAGAAGAAGAAGTGGGGGAAGAAAAAGAAGAAGAAGAAGAAGAAGAAGATTTGGGGTGAAAGAAAATGGAAGATAGAAGTTTGGAAGAAGTGGAAAGAAATTGAGAGAAGAAAGACAATTTGCCTCAAAAAAAAATGCCCCAAAATTAATCAACTATTTAAGAAAGAAAATTTTGATTGAGATCATGAAAGAAGATAAGGAAATGAAGATCAAAACGTGATCACAGTTGATTAAAAGTCCACAAAAAAGATGAAGGAAACCCTCAAACTCATAATGCAACCTAAAAATGCAAACTAACATGAAGTCTAACAATGCAAGCTACATGAAAATGCAAAGGTGTACTTGTAATAGAGCAAAAAACATAGGATCTTGTGTTCATCATTCATAAGAGAATGTTAAGGAACTTATTTTCATCATTGGGCCATTATTAACGGACATCGGAAAATCACACAATCATCACTAGTCACAAGTGCAACTATGAAGGTATGAATGCGATTTATATCGGAAACATCACACAACCATCAATAGTCACGAGTGCAACTATGAAGATATGAATGTGATGTATATCGGCTTTGAAATGTGGAAAGATTCTAACATAAGCATCAAAGACATAAAGGTCAAGATTACTGTGATGTTAGCTTACCTAATTTAATATAGCAAAACCATGCTCGCATCAAGGCATAGAGGCCAAGATGACCAGCAAAACGGTTGTGCAAAAATAGTTAAGCATAAAGCAGGAAGCAAATAAAAACATGCCCATGCCCCAATTTCTCTAGCTATGCATCCCGGAGAGACTTATTAGACAAGGAAACTCAACGAGAGTCAATAACAGTCAGCACACGAAGAAAATATCATGACATAGCTCAAGTATCAAGTGTTGTGTTTAAAAGTTTAAGTGTGTTAACTGAAACTGACATTCGAGGATAAAGATCAAATGCTTGCAAGCATGTAAGACCATATGACAAATGGGGTAAGACCAAACTGATAAGTGTTGAAAAACACTCAATGTCAGGGGTTGTATTAAAAAATACAGTTGGGGTGGTGTTGAAAAACACTATTTGTGAGGTGTCTTAAAGACAAACGCATCCAAGAGACCGAAGCTAATATAGTTATGCCCCCTAGACAAAGATAAAGACCAATTCCCGACCAAGGCAACAAGGACAAGGCATGATGGAGAAAGGCTAAGTGTTGAGGACAAGCGCTAAGAAACAGGGGTGCAAAGGCCTCAAGTAGCGCCCATTTCTAGGTTTTCACAGCTTGGATTTTATTACAATTTTTTCTCTTTCATTTTTTTTTTTTCAGGACTTTTTATAATTTTTTTAAATTTTTACTACCAAGGCGCCTGTTTCCAGGTTTTCACCAAAGCACTTTTTGAATTTTTTTGAATTTTTTGAATTTTTAAATTTTTTGTATTTTTGGAATATATAAGTTTTTGGAGATACATCGAAGCGCCTATTGCTAGGTTTTCACTAAGATGATCATTTTTTCAGGACATTTTCCAATTTTTAAATTTTTTAACAATATATCATTTTTTTTTGGATTTTTTCAGGATCAATAAGTATGTACAAAGGATGTCCCCAGACAGAATGGGCATCAAAACTCCCAAGCAAGATCACATCACGCAGTCCCAATGCTTAGCAAGGTGGAAGACAGGAGGGATTAGCAAGCTGGTGGAAGAGATGGAAGAAAAGAGAATGAAGGAGAATGAAGGGAAGAAATCCTCAAAAGCAAACTCCTCAAAAGTACCCAAGCTAAGGAAAAAAAAATATCATGTAAAGCACATTTGGACAAGAATGAAAGGCCAGCATAGGATAAGTCACAAAAGCGTAATGCAAGAGTAGGAAAGGATGTAGTCCAAAAGAGTAGACATGTCAAGAGGCTTCATAGTACCGTGTTTTACTCTTTCTTTTTTTTAGATCAAGACCAAAGGGGAAAAGGATAGAGATACGAGAAAATGAATGGAGGAAGATATTTATGAAGGCTAAACATGAAAGGAATGAAAGCAAGATCATCATAAGATAGCTCACAAGATAGCCCAAATGTTCGTGTATAGATCAACATTGTCAAGATCAAAGAGAGAATACGAAATGGATGAAAGAT
>MU225868.1:1764123-1782829 GCA_018584345.1 Thuja plicata | reverse complement strand
TATGAAAATAAACATGAATCTAATCTACATGAATAGCCATGGATGCAAGAAGAAGAAGACAAGAAGAGAGAAGTTGTAATATCCAAGCTCAAATGCTCAAATCCTCCTCCAAAATTGCTCTCCAAACCTGCAGCATAACAATACTATAATTGTGGATGATCGATGATTGATGATTATCAAATGAAAAGGAGAGGTTTCCTTATAAAGAAAAGTGAACGGTTGGGATTAAGAGGCAAAAAGCAAAGGCTATGATTAAGAGGCAAAAATCCCACCACTTAGGAGGATGTGAAGAAAAAGGGATTTTATTTACTTTTTCATTTAATTTATTTCCTTTTTCAACAAATAAAGTGTTTTAAGTGGGGATTTTTATTTATTTAATTAAAAGAGAGGTTTTCTTTCAATTAAATAAATTAGAAGAATTTTATTTAATTAAATGGGAGGAATTGAATTTAATTAAATAAGAGGAATTTTATTTAATTAAAATGAAGAAATTTACTTTAATTAAATAAGATAAATTTTATTCAATTAAAAGGGAGATTAAATCTTTTAATTAAATAAGATAAATTTTATTTAATTAAAAAGAAAATTAAATCTTTTAATTAGATAAAAATGATCAAACCTTAGGAAATATTGAAATAATTGAATAATTGAATTAATTACAATTTGATCAAGGAAATTGATTTGAATTTAAAATGTTGCAAAACATTGATTCAGGAAATTGATAAAATGATAAATGGGGCCCAAAGTCTAGGCGACCATTTTAGGGTGCATACACGCCTCACCTCGCCATGATTGCATGACATCAGAGTACACACCCACGTTTGCTAAACCATCCGCCGTCATATTTCCTTCTCTGTAAACATGTGAAATATGGTAATCTTCAAAATTGGACAATATAGATTTTGTTTTTTCAATGATATGGCTTATTGTCCATGAGGCTTCATGAGTGCCTTTACTACAATTAATAATATTCAAATAATCTCCCTCCACCCAAAGTTTGGAGAAGCCCATATCTTTGGCCAGTATGACCACATGAAGGGCTGCCATAGCTTTGGCCATATGATTTGTATAAGCTCCCAACGGGGCTGCCACAGCTCCCAGACAATTTCCAGTCGCATCCCTAATCAGGCCTCCCACTCCAGCAGACCCCGGATTCCCTTTAGCAGCCCCATCAAAATTCCTTTTAACCCAGCCATTTGGAGGGGCACTCCATCTGGTATTTTCCCTCAATTTTGGGTTGTTGTCTTTCTGCACCTATACATTCATAAGAATATCTCTGATACAAAGAAAATTCTTGTAGGGGGAGTCGCTAGATAGCTGATTTTTAAAATTTTCCAGGATACTTCTACACACACTATTAGCCACAGTTTGAAAGGGAGAGATTTTTTCTCTGAAGATTCTATTATTTATTTCCTTCCAAATTCTCCATGTGAAGTGGGGTAGAATAAGCTTCCAAAGAACTTTGGCTTCCTTACCCTTAAGGGGACAACTCCATTGTTTAACCATGTCCTGAAAGTTAAAAGGTTTGACCCACTCCAGATTAATGACATTAAGCACTGAGTTCCAGACTTTACAGGAGTAGGGACAATGAATCATTATATGATTACAGTTTTCAGCTTCAAAACAGTAGACGATACATCTATTAGACATACTAAAGCCCCTTTTTCAAATATTATCCACTATAAGGATTTTATTCTGAACAAGAAGCCAGAAGAACATGTTAATTTTAGGAATAAGGTTTTTTTTCCATACCTTACAGGTAGAAGATTGGTTATCCTTTTGGTGTAGAAGGGCAGAAGTAGAAGAGACAGAGAATTTACCATTAGCCTCTGGCCCCCAGATCAATGAGTCTTATTTATTAGATCTAATAAACCAGGGGGAAAGAAACTTACTAACCAAGTGGAGAGAATCATCAAAAGAGCTGAGGTCTACCCATTTATCATTGATCCAGTAATCAGATACCTTTTCTCCAACAATATCAATACAATCTGCAATCGCAGGCCTCCATTCCTACTTGTCACTTAGGGCATCTTCCTTCAGCTAGTTATCAGTCCAGAATTTTATTTTCCTGCCATTTCCCAGCTTCCATCTAGCCCCTTTGCTGATCAAATCCCTTCTTTTTCTGATACTATTCCATATGAAATATCCATTGATCTCCGAAGGGCCCCTTAGCACTTCCTCCAGATTAAGTGGTACTTTCTCTTGATGATGGCAGTCCATTCCTTCTCTTCTTCAAAGATTCTCCAGCACTGTTTTGCTAGTAGAGACTTATTTGTGTTTTTGATACTTCTGATTCTAAGCCCTCCTCATTTCTTGGGTTTACACACCACCTCCCAAGCCACAAGTCTTAACCTCTTCTTCTCTTCCACCCCGGACCAAAGAAACCTTTTCTAAATTTTTTCAATCAAGTCAGCAAATTTTTGAGGAATTTTAAACATGCTAAGAGCATAGACTGGAAGATTTTGAAGAGTGGATTTTAGATCAATTTCTCTCTCCCTTTGTTACTTCTCTCCCTTAGATTGATATTTCATATGTAATCAATTTCTCTCCCTTATAATATTGATTAACTCTTACCTTTGATTCTTAGGAACTTCTCTTCATGGATAATGATATAATCTTTTTTTATCAATGAGATAATCTCTCCCTTATGATGATGAAATAATCTCTCCCTTTATGATGATGAGATCATCTCTCCCTTTATATGATAATGGAATTATCTCTCCCTTTGAAAACAATGCCAAACAAAATAATCATCTATATCATGTTCTATCCCTTTGCATAATATATTCCTTGAATTTCCCTATCTATCAGCAATACAATGTCTCTGGTGTTTAGTGATTACTTGTACCTTGTTTTGTACAGTTGTATCTATTGTTGTCAATCTCATTGTTTGCATCAACATGATTGAACTTTAGATTTGGTATAGGCTGATGCAACATCCTAATTAGCTTACTGACTGATAGACAAGTGTTGGACCCTAGTCTCTGTCTCATGTACTCAAATGTATCCTTTGGTAATGGCTTGGTGAATATATCAGCTAATTGTTCCTTTGATTGAACATATTCTAGTGTGACTTCCTTTGCTTGCACTTGTTCTCTTAGATAGTGATACTTGATAGCAATATGCTTAGTCTTAGCATGCATGACTGGATTCTTAGAAATGTTTATTGCACTGGTATTATCACAATAGATAATTACTGGTTCAAGAATCTTCATATTCATACCTTCCAGCAATTGTTTGATCCATGCAATATTAGAGCAATTTGCAGCATTAGCCACATACTCTGCTTCTACAGTAGACTGAGAGATGCATCCTTGCTTCTTGTTGATCCATGTGACAAGTTTGTCACCCATGAAAAATGCTCCTCCAGTTGTGCTCTTTCAGTCATCAATGTTTCCAACCCAATCAGAATTTGTATAGACTTGTAGCTCAAATTTTCCTTCTCTTTTGTACCATAACCCATAGTCCTCGGTGTTCTTCAGATATCTCATAATTCTCTTGACAACAGTTATATGTGATTCTTTGGGATTAACAGAGCATCTTTCAACTATTCCAACTGCATGTGCTATATTTGGTCTAGTATGAACAATGTACATCAGTTTGCCAATTATTTCTCTATATAAGGTCTGATTTACCTCATTGAATTTGTCTTCTTTTGTTAGCTTACATCTGGTAGCCATAGGTGTTCCAACTAGTTTGGAATCTTCCATCTTGAATATCTTCAGCACTTCCTTGATGTATTTGGACCGAGTGATGTATATGCCTGCATCTTGTTAAAGAATCAGTAGACCAAGAAATAATTTTATTTCCCCAAACATAGACATTTCAAATTCATTGTTCATTTCATTAGCAAAGGATTTACATAACAATTCATTTCCCCCAAAAATGATATCATCAACAAAAATTTCAGCAATCAGAATATTACCATCGGTATCTTCTTTTTAGTACAGATTATTATTTTCACTTGTTCTAACAAATTGTATGCTAATGAGATATGAGTGAAGTCTTTTATACCAGGCTCTTAGTGCTTGTTTCAATCCATACAAGAATTTATGTAGTCTATATACCGTGTTTCTCTTGTCTGGATCAACAAACCCTTCTAGTTGTTCAATGTATACCTCTTCTTCCAATATTCCATTTAGGAATGTGGATTTGACATCCATCTGGTTTACCTTTAATCCTTTAAATGCAGCATAAGCAAGTAGTATTCTAACCCCTTCTAGTCTAGCAACAGGTACAAAAGTTTCTCCATAATCAATACCTTCTTCTTGTGCATATCCCTTGCATACTAACCTTGATTTGTTTCTTGTGACTTCTCCATTCTCATTCAGCTTGTTTCAGAATATCCACTTAGTACCAATGACATTCTTGTCATCTGTTCTTGGTACTAGTGTCCATGTATTGTTCTTCTCAATTTGTTCTATTTATTCATTCATAGCACTAACCCATTCTTCATTCTCAAGTGCAGTGTTAATAGATATAGGCTCAAAATCACAAAGTAAACATCTGGTGTTTAGTGACTTGCTTCTTTTTCTTGTTCCATCCTTCTTGTCTCCTATGGTTTGATTTTGTGGATGATGTCTTCTGACATACTTGGAAAGTTTCAATTCAGCTCTGTGTTTATCATTCTGAACATCTTCTTGACCTTCGTTCTCATCTCCATTGATCGAAACATCATCTTGAGGATTTTCTTGATTTTTGGTAATTGTAGCCTGATGCTTGGGTGCAATGTTCTGATGCTCGGGAGAAAGACATTGTTGCTCGAGTAGAGTGTCAGGTTCTATATAAACAAACTTGTTGTAGTCCTATGGTTCCTTTTTGTTTTCCTTATCATTTTTTCTGCAAATTCATCTATTTCCACATTTTCACTTTCAATGATTTTGTTAGATGACTTGTTAAGACATTTATAAGCCTTGCTTTTGGTTGAGTACCCTAGAAAGATACCTTCATCACTTTTGTAGTCAAGTTTTCCATTTCTATCATCCTTCAAAATATAACATTGACTACCAAATATTCTGAAGTAACTTACATTGGGTGTATGACCATACCAAAGCTCATAGGGTGTCTTCTTTGTGTCCTTCTTTGTCTCCTTTCATTAATTCAATTTTGTTGTGGTGTTCTCAGTGCAAAAACCTATCTTTTAATTCTATGCTCATTGCAATAGTCAATGAATTCTTCTAAAGTAAATTCCCCTCCTCTATCTGACCTTAAGCATTTCAATTTCTTTTCACTTTGTTTTTCTACCATAGCCTTATACCATTTAAACATCTTAAATGCTTCTGATTTATCTTTTAAGAACAGGATTGTCATCATTCTAGAATAATCATCAACAAAGACAATAAAATACCTATCTCCATAGTAGCTCTTTGTCCTCATGGGTCCACATAGATCTGTATGGACTAATTCTAGAATTGCATTAGATGTATGGGTTTTACTCTTGAAACTAGACTTTGTCATCTTACCTTTTTAATGATTCTTGCACATGATATGCTTGGGCTTAGTCATGCTAGATAAGCCTCTGACATTCTTTTTGTTTGTTATCTTTATCATGTTGTCAAAGTTTACATGACACAATCTTTTGTGCCACAACCATATGTCTTCATTTCTAGCCATTAAACAAGTGGTGTTAGTGTCATCAAGATAGAAAATGTTACCTTTTGTCTATTCACTAGTACCAATCAATCTTACTAATTCATTGAAGATCTTTGCCTTCTTATTTTCAAATGCTACTCTGTGACCCGAATTGTTCAGCTATGAAACACAACAAATTATGATTCAATCATTTTACCTAGTAGGCATTTTCACATTTTATCAGGTTATTCAACATTATGGTTCCTTTACCTTCACTTGGACAAGGTGAATCATTTCCCATTCTCACTGAACCACCATTATAATATTCAAAAGTCTCAAAATTTTGTTTATCACCGGTCATATGGTGAGTGCAGCCACTATCTATCATCCAAACATCATTTTTACTAACTTTAGATATGAGTGCAGTTTCTACATACCTTTCTTCATCTTCATATGAATCATCCTTCATGGCTACAAATACCATATCGATGTCTTCTTTTGATTCGGTGTTAGTGTCATCAGCTCTTTTCTCAACTAGGTAACAAGCTTTCTTCCCTTTGTCTTATAGTCTCAAGTATCTCTCTTGTTAGATTTTTGGTTGCTTCGATAATCTCTATTATCACCTCTATCAAAATTCTCATATGATCTGTCATTTTCTCTGTCATCTTTTCTTCTGTTTGGACATCTTTCAGCAAAGTGTCCAACCTCTTTACAATTGAAACATACAAGTGGTAATTTACCTTTGTATCTGCCTTTGCCTCTCTGCAATCTTCTCACCATTAGTGCTTCAATCGCATCAAGTCCTTGATCCTCATTATCACTGTCACTATCATTTCTAACAGCATGTCTATGACTTGAGTTACTTATCTTTAAACAAGATTTGAATGCAGATTCTATGGATGGTAAGACACTATTATCAAATTTGTTCATCTCAAATGAAATTAGTCTACCAATCATACTATCTAGAGTAACTATATTGTTTGCAACTGCTCTCATTTCTTAAATAGAAGAAACTCTAATAGCATATATAGGCAATAAGGTTCTTAAGATTTTACTTACCACTGTCTCCTCTTCAAGTACACCTCCAACTCCTCAGATAGAATTTACTACCTCTTTGATTCTGCAGCTATACTGAGTGATGTTTTCTCCTTCTTTCATCCTTAGGTCATCAAACCTCCCTCTTAGGCTTTCTACCTTTTCTCTTAGTATATTGGCATCTCCTCCATGTACCAGCTTCAACTTATCCCACGTTTTCTTTGCAGAGGTGCAGGTTTTGACATCTTCAAACTCAGCATTAGAGAGTGATGATGCAAGTTCTATCATCATGCAGTTATGCTCATATTTTACTCTTAATTGCTTAAGAGTGTGAGGTCCTATAGGCAACACATATTCAATATCTAAGTATTGAACAATATCATTCCCAATACCTGATAGGTGGAGTCTTATTCTACGTTTCCATGATGCAAAGTTGTCTTTATTCAACTTGGGCACATCTCGTTTGTTCATCTTGTGATCTTTTGCTTGAGTTGTTAAACTCCCTTTATAAGCACACAAGTTCTGATACCCTTTATAAGCCTCCAAATACTTGTATCAAATTACTACTACTCAGATTACTTTGTTAAACCTTCTACTGTATGTTTACCGAATAGCAGTTTGTTAATTTACCAAAAGACAGTAAATTATCTAGAGTATACCGATCAATCTAGTTAAGTTATGTGTAATGCAAAACACTAAATTAATGACTCATAAACACATTGACACATGGATTTTTAACGTGGAAACCTTGTTAAGGGAAAAACCACTTTGGTCCGGTAACCCAAAATTGTCACTCTTCTGAAGTGAGCTCGGTGAAGAGGCAACCATGTTAAAGGTTACAAACACACTATTAGGTGTGACCTTGTTAGAGGATTTAAAATTTTAGTTTGTCACTTGATATTGGACATCTCTATGCTACCTTCCTTGATCAAACACTCACTTGTCCTGTCAATAGGTATATGGCATCTCATGCTATCTTCATCATCAAAATTTTTGATACTCCTTGGGATGTATCTCAATATAGAAAGGATCTTTAAATCCTGATTGGTTAAGAGACTTTCTAAATCAATGGTTAAACTGAAACAATATGATTTGTTCATATATACAACTTATACTTGCAGATTTTTAGATCTATTGTAATCTCATAAAACTATTATGATCAATATATCTTAGTTTATACCTTTGCTCCACTTTGATTATGCTCGGTGATGTTGTGCTTTGTTGCTCGGTGTCAGCAAAAAACTTTAGCTCTTTCCTCATCTTGATTGATAAGGACTATATGAAGTTTCTCATCGTCAATTTCTCTTCAGCATCCTCTTTTCATTCATTCACCCACCACAATTCGTAATGAATTGAGTTGTCTCTTTTATAGACATGATATCACCATTGTTAGGTTCTTGATTTTCTTGATCTTGGCGTGATCCACAATTCTCGCCAATTAGATTTAAAGCAAAACTCTTGTTTTATCACGCAAAGATCTTCTTGCCAACTGGACAAAATAGCTTTAAATCCTTTGCTTATCTCTGGCTTTATCTTGTCAATGAAAACAAAGATAACTACTAGTTAAGTCGATATTTAGCTCTGCCAGCTAAATATTTTGTCATTTTTGAACTCAAGTTAATTTCGGTGATTAACTCTTTGATAGCTTCGGTCAACACTCCAGTTCTCCTTGGGCTTCTTTGTTGGTTTACACTATGTTTTTGGCCATCGGTTATGCTTGTGATTCTACTCGTCAGTAATGCTCGTCGGTGTTCTTGCTCGGGCATCACTGTGACTTGACTTTCGGTGATCTTTCTCTATCAGTGTCCACTGACCATCAGTGTTTGAAGTCATATTGTGAATACTTTTCTTTTATGCATTATTGAAAGCATTATCTTTTTCTCTTTGATTGTCTGAAGTCTTTGACACTTTGAGTATAACCGATTATATTATATCAAGTTGACATCAATGATAATACAATCCATTAACTAATTTAATGTCTTGCATTATCCTTCTGCATTTCGGTGATCAACTTAACATCTTCAAACATTCAATCAGTTACAATTCATCAAGTTGTGTTTGATCAGTAGTTGGATGTGTTTGATGTCTCAGAGCAAGTAATACACCTTTTTCATTGATTTCAAAGGGGGGGAGAGAGAATATGTAAAACAATATCAAGTGTGAAGATAAAGTTACAAGTGCAAAAGAGAAGAGAAGATGTGAAGAAAGAGAAAAGAGAAGTGAAGAAAAAGAGAAGATCATATGTGAAGAGAGAAGAGCATTGAAGCAAAAGAGAAGAGCATATGTGAAGAAATAGAGAAGAGAAGTGAAGAGAAAGTTCATGTTCATATACTTTTACATAAGAAATAAGTTTTAGCCAAGAAGAATAATGTGAATCCAAGGGGGAGAAACTGATGGAGAGAAGATCATGTAATTATATTGGAATCAAGGTGAGCTTATTCCTAGAGGGAGCAGTGATAGAGAAGAAATGAGGTAGTAGAGTAGAGTTAGAGAGACTCCAAAATATATTGTAGATATTGTTGGTAGTATCGTTGGTTTTTTATTTTATTATTTTTTTTACCATCACATGTTTCCATCATGCCAAAGGGTTGGAAATCTGGATGTGTTGTCATTGATGTCAACATGTCTATTGTATTGTTTTGATGTATAGGGTGCAGTTTGGATGTTTTTGATATATGTTATACAATTTGTATGTCAAATATGCATCTTTTCTAGTAATGTAGAATGTTTAGATAAATGGCGAAGGAAGGTTACTTCAGATGATGATTTGCGCACCTCATGGGAGGATGTAGAGGTTTTATACATGGTTCATGTCAATTTTGAGTTGCTGACATGATGATTTGAGCAAGTTATGGTGTCACAAATTAAGATCGGCTACTTTATTGTTTGTCAATATAACAAATTTGCAGAGAATGACTTCACACACGTACTTAAGGTGGGATCTTTGGTTGTGCAAATGGGAATGTGATAAGGACATAGAAATGTGTACAAGAGATATCAAATTTCCACAATCCATTACAATTACAGTGAGTATCTTCTGGATTCAATTATTCTTGTATTTTTATCATCAACTTTTCAGATCACAATCTATGATCCATCATCAGGATGAAAGAGAAAGAGATGTAAAAAAATGTGAGTTGTAGATAGGGATCAACTCAAGGGAAAAGGGAAGAGTGAAGGGAGAAGCAGACAAAATGAGAAAACAAAACCAAAAACCAAAAAATATATAAATGAAAATAGAAATAAAGGAACAAATAAGAAAGAAGAAATAAATAAATGATAAGAACAAATAAAACATAAAAAAAAACCCCCAAAAACACCTCAACACAAAAAAAAGCCTAAAAAAATTAAAACTACCAAGAACAACAAAAAAGAAAAATAAATAAAAAGTATATATACATATATATAAAGAAAAGAAAAATAAAAAAATGAAATAAAAATAAAAAATAAAAAACAAGAAACAAAAAGAAAGGAAAAAATAAAAATACAAAACCAATAAATAACGAAGAGGAAATAAAAGTAAAAATAAGACAAAACTAAATGAAAATAAGAAAACAAGAGGGAAATATATATATGTATGTATGTATGTAAACATTCATGCATATATATACATGTACATGTATATATGTATATATTTATACATGTATATAATTATACATGTGTATAATTATACATGTGTATATACATGTACAAATAAAAGAAAATAATTATATATAGATATACATATGTATTTATATATACATATACATATGTGTATTTATAAATATATATGTATACATATACATATATACATATATATATATATATATGCACACACACGCAACACAAACAACAACAAAAATATAACACGAGAAAAGTCATGCAAAACAATGAAGAAAAAATAAAAAAGCCAAACAAATGTGTGCACTAGTGCACACAGACATAAACACCAAAAGAAACAACCATGACCAAAAAGCAAACATAACAAACACAACAAAATAAAACATGGGAGAACAAGGACCACACCCAAAGGCCACCAAAACCAACACCCCTAGCGAACAACCACAAAATAGGACCAAGAGGAGGGGGAAGGAAGGCTAGGACCGCCCAAGGAGAGGAGGGGAAAACAAGGGGGGGGAGGATAAAAACAAATGGAGAGGACATGACCAAGCAAGCAGAAGGAAAGGTTAAAAAATGATCAACCCATAGGATGATGACAATTTTCAAGTGTAGCCAAAAAAGGCTACCACGAGGGGTTTAAGATCCAGCCATCATCACGATTGAGGTTGATTGGGTGGTTATTAATTTCGACGACTTCCTTAAGCTTTCTCTTGAAATATTTATCCTCATTGGAAAGGATCTATGTATTTTCCAAACAAATATGATGTTAATTTTATAAGGCATTGATAGGGGGGTGAATCAGTGTAACCACAAATCTACAAAATATTTTCATCAACCTCCACAATAACCAACATACAAAACTTAATGTAACATAAAAGCATAAAAAAACATACATCCATGAAATCAACACAATGACACCAATATTTTATCACGGAAACCCTTGTAAGAGGGAAAAAACCATGGTGGGAATTATCACCCACAAATCTCACTAGTGCACCAATAAGTCTTTCCCTATTAGGATCATTACAACCACCCAGTTAAGGGAATAGCCGGTTAAGAGTATCTATAGCCCGGTTAGAAGCTATTACAAAAGTCGTGTTAGGAACTACCCTATTAAGGTATTTGAAACTCGTTCTGAGAGTCACCCTGTTAGAGGATTTAGTCTTCAAACCTATTAGGATTCTACTTACCCTATTAAGATTAACCTTGTTAAAGGATTTATACCACAAGCCTGTTAGAACTTGCCTTGAGTATAAAACTCAAACAATGATTTGAAAGTAGCACACTTTGCTTGACAGATCCTCTTCAACACTTCTCATTATTTTTTTCTAAACATACAAACTCTTCCTTCAACTATCTCAATCACTGCAACAACAACAACACACTTAACAACCATTATTCCTTCAATTTCATTACTTATAAATAGTTTTAGGTCGGTGGAATAACCCTAAAACATGTTACTTATCCTCCAAAACCTAATCAAAGCTCATAAGGGTTCACTCAATCATAGGAAATTGAAATCCACAAGGTCGTCCCTTAACAATACAATTCATAAATAAATCAAACCTTGACACGTAATTGATCGCTACCTCGATTTCATCACCTTGTATGGACCAGTTGACTGTTCTTGTTGATATCACTGATGTTTGCCTCAAATCTGCATTTGTGTGTTGAATCATCTTACATGATCATAGATGTAGGTAACCATGGCTCTTTAGATACTATTTGCATGATTGCATCATTTGGATCCTTCAGATTCTCACCCCACATTAAAATCACCATCACAGACTATGTTATAACCGATATATTGAACACTTAGAAACATTTTTGTACAGTCGCCTTCATCACCAGTATATCTGATCTCTCCTATGAAATAGAATTTTTTTCAGCAATGAAAACACTACAATATTCACCACATGATCTAGGATATGATCATCTTCATTAGATGCCAACAATCTCCCCCTTTGGCATTGATGGCGACACTTGAAAAAATTGCTAAGTGTCTAACTAAGCAAAAAAAAACAATATACAAGAGATAAACTTGAGGATTACTCCCCCTATGGTAATTATAAATAGATCATGTTTTTACTGCTCCCTATTACAAAATACTTAGCCAAAAATAATTTCACTCTATACTACTCTATCTACTCCTTCTTACTATCTTCTCCCACTTTGACAAAAATGACAAAGGTATACAATAAATGATTAGAAACAACATTTTATTTATAGAGAGTAGAATATACCTATTACATTCTAATAAATACATCACTAAAATTGGTCTTTAAAACTTGTAGGTCAGTCTCCCATAACTTCATGAGATGCTCAGTAATCACTATTTGACCAGTTAGTAGATAGGCTAACTCCTCCAATGCTTCCATTGTACTGATATCAGGTAGAGCTGATATAACTTATGCATCTTTAACTCCTTTCTGCAAAATTTCTAACTTTGGAATGAGTAGACTCTGTAGCTCTAACAATACTGAGACTATTTTCTCCTACTCATTATGATAATTTTTGAGCTTATGATTAATACTTCTCACCAATGCTCTAAAAATTGTAATGGAATGATTCTCTAGATCAAAATTTCTTACTAAATTTTGTATCTCCTATTGAGCTTCAACTCTTTTTTTCTCAATATCCTTAAAAAATTGTGAGAAATCAAAAATAGAATTAAGAATCTTACCACCTTCTATCAATGTTTGTTTCACCTTATAAATCTCAACTATCAAGGTTCCTCTGTGAAGTGCAATTTTTTGGACTAACTTCTCTAATTTCTTTCTTTCATAATCCTTTTCTACCTATATTGTTGTTGCATTCTCTAGACTTTGTATTTGTTCACTTGCATCTATCACCAATTAACCCACTTGTTCAATACGTACATCCTTATCATCATAAGTTGCCTCATGCACAAGATCAAACAATATATCTCTTGCATCTTGTTTAATTGTTGTCTCCCATTTCTTTTGATCTCTTATGGCCTTAGAATTAATGGCCATAACAACATTCATCTTCTCTGTTGGGCTCATTGTACTGAGGTCTATTGGTCCTTGAATGATCGACAAGTCATCTTCATCCATTTTACCAAAAAATTGTTGAACAATAGACATGGGAGATATTACCTTTTCCTTTCCTTTGTTAGCAGTATTCTTCTTCTGGTGTTCTTGCTTTTCTTGTTCTCCTTTCTTCCGCGCATCATTAGTATGTGCACACTTTTGCTTCTTCTTGTCTTCTGCTTCACCAATTTCCTCTTTTGTTGATCCTTGTTGTTGCTTACCGATAGGAGCATCAACTGTGGTATCATTATTCATCACTTGATCTATTCCTATATCCACATGTTCATCAATTGTAGCCTTAGGATCCTCTGTATCGCTCATGAGCATAGTGTCTCTTTGTTTTCCAAGATTATCCATGACAGGAACATCACCTGTGGTGTCCATGGTATCCTTTGGCTCATCAAAATAGGAATTATCAAGTATAATCTTCACACCATCAACTATCTAACCTTCATCAGTCTATGCGATCACAAGTTCGCTATCAAATTTTCCTTTTTCCACTTCATCTTTGTCTTGATCATCTTCCTTCTCTTCAACAAGCCCTGAGAATTTCTTCAAAATTCTCACTGTTTCTTTTCGCACTAATTGAGAATCTCCAATCAGTAATCTTATGACTCTTGACTTAGTCTTGAATGAGTGTCTAAATTTATTAAGTGTCTCATTTAGTTCCTCTGTAGACATCTCTAGTTGTAGTTGAACTAAGGCATATTCAATTATTTCCTTGTCTTCCTTTAATATTGTATGTCACCTAGCTTCAATCTTGTTGTACAGAGATGCGGGAATTTTTCCTTGTAATTCAATAAGTTCTTTACTCAATTTGTGCATACTAAACACAACTACATATTCAATCTTAGTCTAGTCTTCTTTATTGACTTTTTCATATAATTTTCTTACACCAACAAGTATGCCCCACTTCTTGATTCTTTTGTCAACATAAATAATTTTTAAAAACTCAAGCTTGATAGATTTAGTGGTAGGAGTAACAACCACCTTTGACTTCTTGCCACTTTCCTTCGTCTTCTTTTGTTCTTCATCAGACTCTTATCCTTTTGCTTCTGCTTCTACTTCTTCTTCAATCTTCTCAAATATGTGAGCCTTCTTCTTCTTCCTTTTTCCAACAACCTTTGTTGTAGTAGCCTCCTTAGCTTTTCAGGGCTCAGGTTGAGTAGGATTTTTCTTTCATTTGATTGATGCCTTTTTAGGAGGAGTGATTTCCTTCTTCTTTACTATAACTAAGGCACTTCTTTTTTTCCTACCGGTTGGGACATTACCAGTTTTAGAAGAAATAACTTCTACATCTTCACCTTTACCAATTTTTGTTGTTGCTCTAGATGTTCCATCTTTCTCTACAACATGTTTGGCTCTGGACTTGTTTACGGCTTGTCTAAATCCTTTCTTCAATGCAAATTTTTCTATCTCTTTTCTAATCTTCTTCTAAGTCACTGGTTGGGTTAATTTATTGTGTGCTTCCATGCTTTTCTCCTAATAGGTTCCAAATCTAGTCTCATTTGGATCTAACGGTCTAGATAATAAATCTTTTGCATGTAAGTTCAACATATCACCTTCTACCTCATATCCCATAGGCATATCCCATGATGTCCTAGGCAGTATTGCCTCCATCTGACAAGTGTTAGTATCCACCATAAAATTTATATCGTCCTTGTATTTCTCAACCATATGGGTCGGTATCCTTTCCCTTTGATAAATTTTGCTTTGAAATTATTTGAAATAGCCCCAAAATTTCTCATTAAAACCTTTACTCAATAATCTAATACAATTTTTCAATTGGACCACAACTGGTGTACCTTCTATCCAATTTATATGAACAACACCAGGAAACAAATTCTGAAAGTAAAAGAACAATATCATAATCAATTGGCTGAATTTAAATACTTTCCTTTTGTCCATTTTGATCTTCTCCATGTTCAAAAATAACTGATCTCTCATTGCAAAACATAAATCATACTCGACAACTTCTATCACCATTCTATATACACTATGGATTGCAAGAATGGGCACATTGTTGATTCTACTGGATTGATAGACCTTGTATCCTATAACCATAGATGCAAATCTCACATTAAGATTAGGGATATCATTGATAGTCATCTCTCTCTTATCCCACTTTAAATTAGTTAACTTTGTGACTACATCCTGTTTATCGGTACTTCACTGGTTGCACAAAAACATGCTACTACATGTATGGCCTCCTTAGTGATCTTATGTGGATGGCCAAGCAACATAAATTGGTCATGCACTTAGATCAATACATATCTGACCTTCTCTTCCTTAAACTCATAAGGGAAATTTATTGCATTAGTGAAAATATTTTCTACAACCACTTGGTGTTCATCCTTCAATACCAGATCGTTACACAACTTCTCATACAGGTTTGGATATGAGATTCACCTAGATCTTCAAACTTGCAATGAATATATGACCTAACATCTTCAATATTCATCACACCATAGGCACACTGGATAGGGCACCTTTGGGATCATCTTCAACTGATTTGAAAACATGTTTCTTGAATTCTGGTCTAGGTCTCTCAGTAATCTCTAAAATGGTAGGTGTATCCATCCTTCTTATAATAGATTCAAGCTCAGAAGATCAAATAAATACCTCTTAAGTCGTATCTTGATGAGTTTCACAAACCCTTTAAGGTTTCTTCACACAATCGTGCTTCCAAATCCTTCTACGATTGATTCAATCACTATCAATCTGCTCAAAATTCTCTCCAAGACCTTTCTTCTCTCCATTCATTCTTTGATTCTTGAGTTGTTCATCAAGTTTTTCAAAATTTCATTAAACTTCTTGAGTAAATTATTTACAGCCTTCAACTCACTTTTCAACTTCTCATTTTATTTCCTTAGATTTTCATTCTTCCTTAGAGATTCTTGATTCTCTTCAATAGTCTCCTATAGATGTTCATGTTGGGAATGATAGGTACTGAGAGGGGGGTGAATCATTACATACAAATATTGTACTAACTCAACCACTGAACAAAATAAATACTGCAATGCTTTCCAAACCTATAAAGTAAGTAACTGATGAAAATATAAATAAAACACTAATAACTAGAATGCACAAATTCACACACATAATACAGTAATTGTCACATGGAAACCCTTGTAAGAGGGTAAAACCACAGTGGGGATGACACCCACAAGACCAATACTACAGTATATGAGTTTGTCATGTTAGGTGCTACAAATACCCTTTCTGGGGGTTCACCCTATTAGAAGTGACTAGTATACTGTTAGGAGTACAATAAGATTAGCTATGATCTAGCTTGTTAAAGGATTTAAAACCTCAATAAATAAGTCACCATGTTAAAGGATTTACAAAAAGAACTTGTTAGAGTTCACCCGGTTAAGGGATTTTGACCTGCTACAACTGTTAGGAAGGCAACAAGATAAATGATTTGAATGTAGCACTGATTGCTTAACAGATCCTATAAGTTATTTATACTTTGTACCTCTATACTCTATTGGAATTATATTGTGACTGTAGTACTGAGAGGGGAGGGGTGAATCAATAACTCTAAAACTTTTCTTGGTTAGCCCATTAACCCTTTGTCATTAGTTTGTAAATTCTTTTATCTAACTGTTCATCTTTCTTTATGCATATGCAATTATAACATAAGTCCTTTAATATGTAACCATACAAGAAACATTCATGAAAATAGATAACACATGACACAAGATATGATATTGCAAAAAACTCCTGTTAGGAAGTAAAAACTATAGTGGGGATTGTTACCCACAAGACTTCACTATCTGCAGATAAGAAGGGGCTGGTAAAGGATTACAATTGGTCACTTCTGATGACCTACCCTATTAGGAGTATTACAGTGGAGACCTGTTAAGATCTACTTTGTTTGAAGCTTTAGCAACACTGTTAAGTGTGCACTCTATTAAGAGATTTGTAAAGAATAGTTAAGTTCACCTTCTACAAAAGGCTTTTAGATGTGATTCACTTGTTAGAATGCAACTACATAAGTCTTTGATCTGATGATGTATGCAATCTCTAATTTCTAATAACAGATCCAATAAAGCTTCCTATGTATGAGTAATCATCTTTACATGATTGAATAATACCTTTCTCTGCACGTCAGTAGCCTCCGTGTGTTCTTGATAACTAGATATAATATGTTTCTGAACTTTGCATTAATTCTGCCTCCTTCTCCTTAGATGCTCTTCACGGCTATCAACAATAATGAATTCATAATTCATGATTGATTGACCATCTATTTATACTAGATTTTAGCTCTATTCTTGATTCACGCTTCGCAAGTTAACTCTAGATCCAAGGTTTAGAACTTGACCTTGATCTTTAGTTAGATATGTTTTAGATCCATTAGGATGCTTTAAAACATTTACATTATGCTTGCTTGACCCTCAATTAATTATTTAAAACAAATTAAAACTCTATAAATAGAATTACATTTCTTTATCTGACGTGTAAAAGTCAAATCCACTATTTGCGGGTTCTCTAACTGACTGTCAGTTCTGATGGTCGGGTTGCTCTGTCAATTTGTCAGTTTTCTTGTCCGTCAGTGTTCCTTTCTTAAACTGTTCGTTGGGTATGCCTTTTCTGCTTCATCAGTTTTGTTCTCAAAACTTTATCGTCGGTGATGATCTTTGTGTTATATTATTGACCTATCGGTGATGTCCTGTTTACTTCATCGGTGCAACACTTGTCAGTGTTCGTTGGTCAATTCCATACTTAACATTTTCTCGTGACATTTTGTTCTGCTGGGTAAGCTTGTTGTCCATCGGTTAAGCTTGCACCAATGACCTTTATCATGTTTTTCCTTTTAAGTATACTAATGGTAAAACTTAATGTCATTAATCTCCCCCTTTGACATTAGTATCAAAAACATGATATGTGCAACATACTGAATGTATTAGTATGTATACCTGTGTATACTTCTTCCTTAGTCATTTGAATGACTCCCCCTATGTATATGCCGGTAAGTGTAAGTATGTATACATTTCCTTATGTATTTGTCTTCCCCTTTTTTTGATATATTGTACATAATTATCTTTACATATATGTTCCTTCTGTACATACAATATGCATACATTTCTATTCCTCCTTTTTTGATAATAAAGGCAAAGGTACTTATAGCTTATCAAAAAGGTGGGAATGTGAGGACTTGATTTCCTCCATCATCTTTTCCCATTTATCCTTCAGCACTTCTAGATCCATGTTCTCAAGTGATATCCTTGCGTGTATATCATAGATGTTAATAGCTAGATTTCTGGTTTTGATTGTGTGTGTTTTTAAGCATCAACGTTTCGGATCACACTCCGTGATCCATCATCAGGATGAGAGAACAATAAGGAGAAAATAATAGGCTTATTATTTTCTCCTTATTGTTCTCTCATCCTGATGATGGATCACGGAGTGTGATCCGAAACGTTGATGCTTAAAAACACACA
>MU225868.1:1715268-1743071 GCA_018584345.1 Thuja plicata | reverse complement strand
TCTTTCTTATTTGTTCCTTTATTTCTATTTTCATTTTTATATTTTGGGTTTTGGGTTTTGGTTTCTCATTTGTGTGCTTCTCCCTTCCCTTTTCCCTTTATCTCTTGAGTTGGTCCCTATCTACAACTCACATTTTTACATCTCTTGCTCTTTCATCCTGATGATGGATCACAGTGTGTGAACTGAAATGTCGATGCTAAAAATACAGACACTATCAAATCCATGAGCTACTCACTGTAAATGTGTCTATCATTCAAAGGGTTTGTGATTTTGATGGTCCGCAAGGCATTTACAAGTATTTCAATTGGGGGTAATAGTGTTGTTGAGGTTTAGCATGAGACGCTGACATGTTTGATAATTATGTTGGATTTGATTGTTTTTTTGAGCTTAATGATGCCTTAGAATGATCTAGGATTATGTTCCTGATGAGTTGGCAACTTATATTGATCAAGGTGACCAAGTTCAATGAATTTGAAGATGTTTTTATGTTCTTAGCTGACATGTCAAGAAAAATTGATAAAATAATTTATTAGAGATTGGTAAAACATTTTAGGGTTATGATTATGATCTCGAGGTGTTTGTGAAGGATCTAAGAAATGTTTGGAAAATGCATAGTGATCCTGATGGTTGATATTGGTGTTAAGAGATGGATGTTTAAGGATTGGGTTTCGCTGACCTAGTTCTTGATAAATATGGTGAATTAGGGTTTTATTTGTGTTTTTGTTTGTGTGCATAAGTGTTTGGAAGATTGTGAAAGGTAGAGGTTGCTAGTGAAGCACTTTTACAAATCTAATGGAGGCTAGATTTCTCATCTGAGTGTGACAGATAGATTTGGAGCAAGGGATCTTATTATAGTCAAATGGAACTAACCAATACATGGAAAAATGTTATCATACAATTCAATGAATTCTTAGATTGGTGTCTAAATTATGATTCTAAGTCAGTGAGTCTTCCTTAGGGTTGTAGCCCAAGGAAAATTTAGTAGTTAACTCTAGGCAGTGTGCCTGAATGCATGTGCATTCCTCATATTGTAATAATTCTATACTTCTAAAAGGTACTAATGTTACTATGGGTGTCAACCCCACTATGGTTTTCACCCTATTTTGGGTTTCAATGATAAAAATATTTGTGCTATGTAGTGTGTATGTTTTCTGATTTGTGTTTACATGCTTTATATATTGCAAATCAGTAATAAAGGTTTAAGGGTTTGAACATTTAAGTGTTTTCGGAGGAATTGATTCACACCCCTCCCCATCTTAGTTTATTTCTTCCCATTTCCTATAAAAACTTGGTAATTCGTTGAGATATTATAAATATGTTCATATTTTACCTCCTACACATCAGTTGACAGTGACACATATAATAGGTATTAGTTTTTTTAGAACATGAGAATGATTTTTTCCTTTATGAGGAACATAATGTGTGTATGTTTAGTATTATGCAATTGTGTTATGGTTAATATTTATAATTTGACAAATTTTTTAATCCTTGGTTTGATTTACTCACCCTTTTAATTATTTCAGAAGTTTTATCTATCTCATTATTGTTGTAAGAATGAAAATGTATTCTAATCATGATTTTTTTCCCTTTAGTTTATGCTTATTTGGGAAATATTATGATACATATGGATGATGATAAATCACACACTCTTAGATAAAGTCAATATTATTTATGTATATTTTACCTCACATTTATCTATACATGATCACATTCTTATTGACACTTCACTTGTATGCATATGTATGTTCCCAGAAATTTGATGTATCCATTTGAATATCCATTTTAATCCATGTATTTATGTGTAGACTATTTTTATCGATGTCATATATTTCATCTAGTTAATCCCAAATCAAGTGCATAATCATAGAGTCACCCCCATGAATGCAAACTCAACTTATCTAAATTCAAATTTGGTTGCCTGACTCACTTCGTATTTCTAACTTGGAGTCAAGCATATCCATGTTTATATAATTTACTGCCAAGTATTATTATACAAATAAATATTTATTTACATTGACTTTAGATCTCACAAACACAATCAACATCTCTCATTCTAGGAGTATTTAAAAGGCTGGTGAATAACAACACATTTAAACTTGATGTACTTTAAAAAGGAGCAATGCATATATTTTGTAGGAAAATTATATGTTATAAACTAATAAAGTGACATCATACCAAGCTTGAAATGATATAAAATAGTGAGATTTAATCAATTGCTCAAGCCAAAAAATAGAGTAACCTCTTTTCCTAGTCTAAGCTCCAATAGCTTATGAGCAAGTTTCTCAAAGACAAAAAAAAAATTATAATAGAGGTTGAATTTGTAATAGGAGATCAAATTGTGGTTGGAAATTACACATGAATCGATGAACTCAACCTAGAGTAGATCAATGATAATTATTTTGGTTATGATCCATACATACAACTTACAAGCATTATAGAATTTCTAAAGCCATACATCTTCATCCAATTATTTATTCTTTAATCATAGAGCTAAATGATCTACCATTATAATTATTTCTACTTTTGGCATTGTTAGTGATACTATCCATTATGTCTTTCCACTCCAATTAAACTCAAATTACACTTCTTTTTTATTAACTTTGAGCTTGAAAGAATGTTATCTATAGATATATATCCTCCTTTTGATTCATTTATAATTATGAAGAATTGGCTAACATTTAAGAGTATAAAAAAATTCACTTATTATCATTATAGAAACTTCTCCATATATTTGAAGTATTTTCCTTGAAGAATATAATCTCAAGGAAGATGATTTTGATCTATCTAGTGATCTAATTCATACATTGCCTACTCAACCTTTTATTAGTAAATATAAGTAGATTCCAATGAAAAGAAAAAGATGTTACAATTATGTGACTTCTTGACCAATATAAACTAGCACTTGCACCAACTAGGGTGCAATCATAACACTGATAGAATTCTATGCTAATAGTTTTAGACTTCTCTATATAGTGGAGCATAAAATAGTGTATAATTATGAATAATCCACAAGATTCATACAATGCAAAATATGTAGATTTTTGTTCTTGGACTCTAAAGATCCTCCATTCCTCTTATGGTTGAGGTGTCCCTTCCAAATGAATATGTTAGAATGCAAAAATATATTAAATTTAAGCTAAAATAGATTATTCATGAAAGGTGAGATGTGTATCAATTGATCAATTAGGTATAAATAAAACTTATTTTTTCATTTATATATATATATATATATATATATTCAAAGTTAATTCACACTTTTTGATAAAGAAGATTATTTTGGTTTATGTTGATTTTTCAAGGGCATTTGTTTGAAGAAAGGAAATGGGAAATAAAAGGACAAGGCAACATAAATCTGTACGAAAGTGGTCACCTAGTAGAGAACAAAAAAAGCACAATGTTGCATTGGCACATTATTATAAAACTAAAGAAGGTATGCATCTTTAATTTAACCTATGTAGATTCTATCTCTTTCTTTGTCCTCTCTCTCTCTCTCTCTCTCTCTCTCTCTCTCTCTCTCTCTCTCTCTCTCTCTCTCTCTCTCTCTCTCTCTATGCTTGTTTATCTCTCTCTTTTAGGACCACTTTAGACATCCTAGGACCCATTAAGACCTCTAAAGACACATATGACCCCTTAGGACCTCCAGGACCCATTAGTGTATCCTAGGATGCCTTAGGACCCATGAGTGTATCCCAATGCCAATTAATGTACCCTAGGACCACTTAGCACCCATCAATGTATCTTAGGGCCTTTTAATATGTATGAGGGCCCTTTAGGACCTCTTAAGGCACTCAATCTCTCCCTTAAGACATCACAGGACCCATTAATATAGTCCTAGGACCTGTTAGGACTAGTTAAGACACACGGTACCCTTTAAGACTGTGTGCGTGAATTGTGGACCTTCAAGAATCTGCAACACAACACTTCAATATGTCATTGGATCAATGGTTAGTAACATCAAAATCAATTAAAAAGCATAATAAACCAAAGGAAATCGACATATTTATTCCTAGTTAAGGTGATTTTGATATATTAAAAATGATCTCAAATTAAACATGTTAGATCAGTGACTGGACTACCTTAAAATGGAAGAGTCAAACAAGTATGATGCAATAAAAGCATACTATATTTAATACGTTTCTAAAAACCATACAAATTAAGCTAGAAATGTGATATCTGAGTTACAAATGCATCTAAGAGTTAAGATCCATGATTCAAACAAACTAAGATTGATCTAAGAAAAAGAAACTGATGACATGTAACTGATTGAATGTTTGAAGATGTTAATTTGATCACCGAAATGCAGAAGGATAATGTAAGACATTAAAGTAGTTAATGGATTGTATTGTCATTGATGTCAACTTGATATAATCTAATCGGTTATAATCAAAGTGTCAAAGACTTCAGAGAATCAAAGAGATAAAGATTATGCTTTCAGTAATGCATAAAAGACAAGCATTCACAATGTGACTTCAAACACTGACGGTCAGTGGAATCCGACAGACAGAGATCACCGAAAGTCAAGTCACAGTGATGCCTGAGCAAGAACATCGATGAGCATTACCGACGAGAAGAATCATAAGCATAACCGACAACCAGAAACATAGTATAACCTAATGGAGAAGCCCGAGGAGAACTGGAGCTTTGAACGAAGCTATCAAAGAGTTAAAACACTTATTTGAGTTTAGAAATGACAAATATCTAGCTGGCAAAGCTAAATATGGACTTAACTGGTAGTTATCTTTGTTTTCATCAACAAGATAAAGCCAACAATAAGTAAAGGAATTAAATTTGTTTTGTCCAGTTGGAAAGAAGATCTCTGTGAGATAAAATAGGAGTTTTGCTTTAAATCTAATTGGCAAGAATTGTGGATCACCTCAAGATCAAGAAAATCAAGAACCTAACAACGGTGATATCATTTCTATAAAGAGACAACTTAATTAATTACGAATTGTGTGGGTGAATGAATGAAAAGAGGATGCTGAAGAGAAACTGATGAAGAGCAACTTCATATAGTCCTGATCAATCAAGCTGAGGAAAGAGCTAAAGTTTTCTGTGGACACCGAGAAATAGAGCATAGCATCATTGAGTATAATCAAAGTGGAGAAAAGGTATAAAAATGGATATATTGATCAGATGAGTTTTATGAGATTACAATAAATCTAAAAATCTGCAAGTATAGGTTGTATATGTGAATAGATCATACTATTTCAGTTTAACCATTGATTCAGAAAGTCTCTTAACCGAGTGGGATTTAAAGATCCTTTCTATATTGAGATACATCCCAAGGAGTATCAAAAATTTTGATGATGAAGATAGCATGAGATGTCAGATACCTATTGATAGGCCAAGTGATTGTTTGATCAAGGAAGATAGCATAGAGATGCTCGATATCAAGTGCCAGACTAAAATTTTAAATCCTCTAACAAGGTCACACCTAACAGTGTGTTTGTGACCTTTAACAGGGTTGGCTCTTCACCAAGCTCACTTCAGAAAAGTGAAAAATTTGGGTTACCAGTCCCAAGTGTTTTTTTCACTTAATAGGGTTTCCACGTTAAAAATTCATATGTCAATGTGTTTATGAGTCATTACTTTAGTGTTTTGCATTACACATAGCTTAACTAGATTGATTGGTATACTCTAGATAATTTACTGTCTTTTGGTAAATTAACAGACTGTTATTCGGTAAACATACAGTAGAAGGTTTAACAAAGCATTATGAGCAGTAGTAATTTGATAATTGTATTTGAAGGCATTCATCTTATAACTGAGGATAACTAGAGGCTTAATATTGTGGTACTAAGTTTTTGGGTTGATTATTGGAATATTTTTGAGGCCATTGATTCACCCCCCCCCCCCCTCTCNGGCCATTGATTCCCCCCCCCCCCCCCTCTCATTTATTTCTAACAATTGGTATCAGAGCTTGTGTGCTTAGAAAGGGATTTTAACAGCTCAAGCTAAAGATCACAAGATGAACAGATGAGATGTGCCCAAGTTGAATAAAGACAACTTTACATCATGGAAAAGAAGAATAAGACTCCACCTATCAGGTATTGGAAATGGTATTGTTCAATACTTAGATATTGAATATGTGTTTCCTAAAGGACCTCACACTCTTGAGAAATTAAGAGTAAAGCATGAGCATAACTACATGATGATAGAACTTGCATCATCACTCTCCGATGCTGAGTTTGAAGATGTCAAAACCTGCACCTCTGCAAATCAAATGTGTGATAAGTTGAAGCTGGTACATGGAGGAGATGCCAATGTACTAAGAGCAAAGGCAGAAAGTCTAAGAGGGAGATTTGATGAACTAAGGATGAAAGAAGGAGAAAATATCACTCAGTGTAGCTGTAGAATCAAAGAGGTAGTAAATTCTATCCGAGGAGTTGGAGGTGTACTTGAAGAGGAGACAGTGGTAAGTAAAATATTAAGTACCTTACTACCTGTATATGCTATTAGATTTTATGTTATTCAAGAAATGAGAGAAGTTGCAAACAATATAGTTACTCTAGATAGTCTGATTGGTAGACTAATTTCATTTGAGATGAATAACTTTGACAATAGTGTCTTACCATCTATAGAATATTCATTCAAATATTCTTTAAAGATAAGTAACTCAAGTCATAGACATGCTATTAGAAATGATAGTGATAGTGATAATGAGGATCAAGGACTTGACGATATTGAAGAACTAATGGCCAAAAGATTGCAGAGAGGAAAAGGTAGATACAAAGGTAAATTACCACTTGTATGTTTCAATTGTAAAGAGGTTGGACATTTTGCTGCAAGATGTCCAAACAGAAGAAATGATGATTGACAAAATGACAGATCATATGAGAAGAAGGTTGATAGAGGTGATAATAGAGATTACCAAAGCAATCGATAATCTAACAAAAGAGATACCCAAGACTACAAGGACAAAGGGAAGAAAGCTTGCTACCTAGCTGAGAACAGAGCTGATGACACTGACACCAAATCAAAAGAAGACATTGAGATGGTATTTGTAGCCATGAAGGGTGATTCAGATGAAGATGAAGAAAGGTATGTAGAAACTGCACTCATATCTAAAGTTAGTAAAAATGATGTCTAGATCATATATAGTGGTTTCACTCACCATATGATTGGTGATAAACAAAAGTTTGAGACTTTTGAATATTATAATGGTGGTTCAATGAGAATGGGAAATGATACACCTTGTCCAGCTGAAGGTAAAGGAACCATAATGTTGAATAAACTGATAAAAAGTAAAACTGCTTACTAGGTTAAAGGACTGAATTATAATTTGTTAAGTGTTCCACATCTAAACAATTCAAGTCACAAAGTAACATTTGAAAATAAGAAGGCAAAGATCTACAATGAATTAGGAAGATTGATTGGTACCGGTGAGAAGACAAAAGGTAACCTTTTCTATCTTGATGACACAAACACCACTTGTTTAATGGCTAGAAACGAAGACATATGGTTGTGGCACAAAAGATTGTGTCATGTGAATTTTAACAACATGATAAAGATAAGCAGCAAAAGGAATGTCAGAGGCTTACCGAGCATGACTAAGCCTGAGCATATCAGGTGCAAGAATTATCAAAAAGGTAAGATGACAAAGTCTAGTTTCAAAAGTAAAACCCATACATCTAATGCAATTATAGAATTAGTCCATACAGATCTATGTGGACCCATGAGGACAAAGATCTACTATGGAGATAGGTATTTTATTCTCTTTGTTGATGATTATTCTAGAATGATGACAGTCATGTTCTTAAAAGATAAATCAGAGGCATTTAAGATGTTTAAATGGTACAAGGCTATGGTAGAAAAACAAAGTGAAAAGAAATTGAAATTCTTAAGGTTAGATAGATGAGGGGAATTTACTTCAGAAGAATTCACTAACTATTGCAATGAGCATGGAATTAAAAGACAGGTTTATGCACCGAGAACACCACAGCAAAATGGAATTGCTGAAAGGAGAAACAGATAAATTGTTGACTATGCAAGAACATTGATGATTGAGAAGAGCATCACTCAAAATTTCTGGAGGGAAGCTGTGAGTACTATTGTATACACATTAAATAGATTACAATTGAAGAAAGACACAAAGAAGACACCCTATGAGCTTTGGTATGGTCATACACCCAATGTAAGTTACTTGAGAATCTTTGGTAGTCAATGTTATATTTTGAAGGATGATAGAAATGGAAAACTTGACTCCAAAATTGATGAAGGTATCTTTCTAGGGTACTCAACCAAAAGCAAGGCTTATAATGTCTTAACAAGTCATCTAACAAAATCATTGAAAGTGCAAATGTAAAAATAGATGAATTTGCAAAAAATAATGATATGGAAAGAAAAAAGGAACCAGAGGACTACAACATGTTTGTTTATACAGAACCTGACACTCTACCCGAGTAACAGTGTATCACTCCCGAGCAACAGATCATTGCACCCAAGCATCAGGATGTAATTATCAAAAATCAGGAAAATCCTCAAGATGATGCTCCAAAAAATGGAGATGAGAACGAAGGTCAAGAAGATGATCAGAATGATGAACACGGAGCTGAATTGAAACTTGCCAAGTACATCAGAAGACATCATCCATAGAATCAAATCATAGGAGACAAGAAGGCTGGAACAAGAACAAGAAGTAAGTCACTAAACACCAGATGTTTACTTTGTGATTTTGAGCCTAAATTTGTTAATACTGCACTTGAGAATGAAGAATGGGTCAGTGATATGAATGAAGAAATAGATCAAATTGAGAAGAACAATACATGGACACTAGTATCGAGACCAGATGACAAGAATGTCATCAACACCTAATGGATATTCAAAAACAAGCTGAATGAGAATGGAGAAGTCACTAGAAACAAAGCAAGGTTACTATGCAAGGGATATGCACAAGAAGAAGGTATTGATTATGGAGAAACCTTTGCACCCATTGCTAGACTAGAAGGAGTTAGAATCTTACTTGCTTATGTTGCATTTAAAGAATTCAAGGTATACCAAATGGATGTCAAATTTGCATTCCTAAATGGAATACTAGAAGAAGAGGTATACATTGAACAACCAGAAGGGTTTGTTGATCCAGACAAGAAAAACATGGTATGTAGACTACATAAAGCCTTGTATGGATTGAAACAAGCACCTAGAGCCTGGTATGAAATACTTCACTCATATCTCATTAGCATAAAATTTGTTAAAATAAGTGAAAATAACAATCTGTACTTAAAAGAAGATACCGATGGTAATATTCTGATTACTGAAATTTTTGTTGATGATATCATTTTTGGGGGAAATGAATTGTTATGCAAATCTTTTGCTAATGAAATGAGAAAGGAATTTGAAATGTCTATGTTTGGGGAGATCAAATTATTTCTTGGTCTATAGATTCTTCAACAAGATGCAGTCATATATATCACTCAGTCCAAATACATCAAGGAAGTACTGAAGATATTCAAGATGGAAGATTCCAAACCAGTTGGAACACCTATGGCTACCAGATGTAAGCTGACAAAAGAAGACAAATCCAATGAGGTAAATCATACCTTATATAGATCAATGATTGGTAAACTAATGTATGTTGTTCATACCAGACCAGATATAGCACATGCAGTTGGAATAGTTGCAAGATTCTCTGCTAATCCCAAAGAATCACATATGACTATTGTCAAGAGAATTCTGAGATATCTGAAGAGCAATGAAGACCATGGCTTATCGTACAAAAGAGAAGGAAAATTTGAGCTACAAGTCTATACAGATGCAATTTGGGCTGGAAACATTGATGACCGAAAGAGCACAACTAGAGGAGCAGTCTTCATGGGTGATAGACTTGTCACATGGATCAGCAAGAAGCAAGGATGCATCTCTCAGTCTACTACAAAAGAAGAATATGTGGTTTCTGCTGCAAATTGCTCCAATATTGCATGGATCAAATAGTTACTGGAAGGTATGAATATAAGATCAATGAACCAGTAATTATCTACTATGATAATACCAGTGCAATAAACATTTCTAAGAATCCATTCATGCATGCTAAGAATAAGCATATTGCTATCAAGTATCACTATCTATGAGAACAAGTGCAAGCAAAGGAAGTGACAATGGAATATGTTCAATCAAAGGAACAGTTAGCTGATATATTCACCAAGCCATTACCAAAGGATACATTTGAGTACCTGAAACAAAGAATAGGGGTCCAACCCTTGTCTATTGGTCAGTACACATAATCTGAAGGTCATTCATGTTGATGCAAACACTAAGATGAATAGCAACAGATACATCTATACATAGCATGTACAAATCTACACCAAAAACCAAAGACATTGTATTGCTGATGGATAGGGAAATTCAAGGAATATATTATGTAAAGAATGGAAGATGATAAAAACAAGGAGAAGTGTTTTTGTTTGGCATTGTTGTCAAAGGGAGAGATGATCTCATTATCATAAAGGGCGATATTATCTCATCATCATAAGGGAGATATTATCAAGAGAAATTATCTCATTGATCAGAAAAGATTATATCATTATCCATGAAGTGAAGTTCTTGAAAATCAGAAAGAAAGAGTTAATAAATATTCAAAGGGAGAGAAATTGATTTCATATGAATTATCCATCTAAGGGAGAGAAGTAACAAAGGGAGAGAGCTAAGAAAAAAAGAAATATTGCTATCAAAAGGAAAAAGAGATTATCAAGAAGAGGAGCAGTCAATGTAGAGAACATATCAGAATAGAGACATTAAATGTTACATCTATCCAGTGAAGGGATTGAAGATTGAAGACAACCATTCTGCATGAAACAAATCTAAGCTATTTGTGAGCTTATCGAAAGCCAAACATTTGTAATAGTTACAATAGGAAAGCTTGATGAAACTGTTATATTTCATATTGTATTATTAATAGTATAGTATGATAATGTAGTATGTTGCCATCAATGCCAAAGGGAGAGATTGATGACATGTAACTGATTGAATGTTTGAAGATGTTAAGTTGATCACCAAAATGCAGAAGGATAATGCAAGACATTAAATCAGTTAATGGATTGTACTATTATTAATGTCAACTTGATATAATCTAATCGGTTATAATCAATGTGTCAAAGACTTCAGAGAATCAAAGAGATAAAGATTATGCTTTCAGTAATGCATAAAAGACAAACATTCACAATGTGACTTAAAACACTGACGTTCAGTGGAACTCAATGGACAGAGATCACTGAAAGTCAAGTCACAGTGAGGCTCGAGAAAAAACACCGACAAGCATTACCGACGAGCAGAATCACAAGCATAACTGATGACCAGAAACATAGTGTAAACCGACAAAGAAGCCCGAGGAGAACTGGAGTGTTGACCGAAGCTATCAAAGAGTTAAAACACCGAAATTAACTTGAGTTCAGAAATGACAAAATATCTAGCTGGCAAAGCTAAACAAGGACTTAACTGGTAGTTATCTTTTTTTTTATCAACAAGATAAAGCCAGAGATAAGTAAAGGATTTAAAGCTGTTTTGTCCAGTTGGCAAGAAGATCTCTACGAGATAAAATAGGAGCTTTTCTTTAAATCTAATTGGTGAGAATTATGGATCACGTCAAGATCAAGAAAATCAAGAACCTAACAACAGTGATATAATGTCTATAAAGAGACAACTTAATTCAATATGAATTGTGTGGGTGAATGAATAAAAAGATGATGCTAAAGAGAAACTTTATACAGTCCTAATCAATCAAGCTGAGGAAAGAGCTAAAGTTTTCTGCGAACACCGAGCAATAGATCATAGCATCACTAAGAAGAATCAAATTGGAGCAAAGGTATAAAAATGGATATATTGATCAGATTAGTTTTATGAGATTACAATAGATCTAAAAATCTGCAAGTATAAGTTGTATATATGAACAGATCATACTGTTTCAGTATAACCATTGATTCAGAAAGTCTCTTAACCGAGCGGGATTTAAAGATCCTTTCTATATTGAGATACATCCCAAGGAGTATCAAAAAGTTTGATCATGAAGATATCATGAGATGCCAGATACCTATTGACAGGCCAAGTGAGTGTTTGATCAAGGAAGGTAGCATAGAGATTCCCGATATCAAGTGACAGACTAAACTTTTAAATCCTCTAACAAGGTCACACCTAACAGTGTGTTTGTAACCTTTAACAGGGTTGTCTCTTCACCGAGCTCACTTCAGAAGAGTGAAAATTTTTGGGTTACTGGTCCTAAGTGGTTTTTTCCCTTAACAAGGTTTCCACGTTAAAAATCCATGTGTCAATGTGTTTATGGGTCACTACTTTAGTGTTTTGCATTACACATAGCTTAATTGGATTGATCGGTATACTCCAGATAATTTACTGTCTTTCAGTAAATTAACAGATTGCTATTCAGTAAACATACAGTAGAAGGTTTAACAAAGCATTCCAAGCAGTAGTAATTTGATAATTGTATTTGAAGGCATTCATCTTATAGGACTAAAGATAACTAGAGGCTTAATATTGTGGTACTAAGTTTTTGGGTTGATTATTAGAATATTTTTGAGGCCACTGATTCACNCCCCCCCCCCCCCCCTCTCAGCCCTCTCAGTTATTACTAACAGAAACTATGATACAATTTAAGCTAAAATGCATAATTAAACACTAGATGGATTTTGACATTATAACATTGTTATGAAAATTCATTCTCTTGATCCTCTCTTTTTTTTAGCTTAGCGTGAGCTTGGTTTTATAGGAATTCAATGAGATTGAGTGGTTGGGATTCAAATTTGGTGAAGGGTTAAGATTCTCCCTTTCTTGATCCATGTGATTTTATTTAATTGGTTCCATTCGTGATTTCTTGTAAGTTGGGGAATGAGATAATTTAGTTGATTTATTTAATTCACTTTAATTAGAAAGTCTAGCAAATGGGTTCATTTAATTAAAGTATTAGGACCTCTAATTAAATGGATTGATTTAATTATTAACTAGTCTTGATGCTTGATTATGGATTAACTAATGATTGATTTAATTAGGCAAGCTTATCGATCAAATCACTCACATAATTAGGTCTAGTGTGAGATTAAATGCCTTTGATTTAGGACTTTATCTTATTCGATTAAGCTTTGGGGTCAATTATTCAAGATTAGGGACTATTGGTTTACAAGACCAATTTCAGGTGATTACATTTTCCCCTCTTTGAATTGATGTGTGATCAACGTGTTGATTCAAAGAACATCTGATGTCAAAGTAACAACTGATTTCAAACTTGATTGAACGAATATTGATTGAGATATGAAGATACTAGTTTCAAACTTGATTGAACAAATATTGATTGAGATCTGAAGATACGATTTCTAAACTTGATTGAACGAAGAATGATAATACTGACTCAGAACTTGATCGAACAAAGATTGATAAAGAAAAGACCAGAATGTTCAGCATGATATGAAGAGATGAAACTGAAAACCTATCTAATGATGACAACAACTAATCAATTTGATGTGAAGTGATGAAATTAATCAATGTCAAGAGATTGGTTTGAACAAATAGCAATCTTGATGAAGTCCAATGAAACTGACCACCATTAAGAGACTAATCAGGGTAATTAACTTCATAATGATTATGATGAAGCTAATTACCTAATTAGGGAGACACTACTATATTGATGTGGTTAGATGAAACTGATATGCCCCTAGAGATTCAACTGAGTTGAAGTATATTGATGTCTTTTTGAGTAATTTGATGTGAAGCGATGAAATCACTCATGTAGAGAGATCGAAGAACCTCAACTTGAAATGGATCCAAACGAAGTTGAGATGCCCCTAATGATGAGGTCTCTTTTTAATTTGATGGTTATGTGAGAAAAATCAAAATATGGTGAGACACCACATTGATTTAAGCTTAATCGATTAATGAAAAGCATTGAGATTTTATTAGGAAAGATGTTGAGTTTATTTGAGTTTATTTCGATTAGGTTGCATATGATGGAGAATAATTTTTTTGTGTTAAGTCAACCAAGTTTGACCAAGTTTTGAGTAGCATTGATTCAGTGTGATCATGGTTTGACCATGTTGGAGTGATGTGCAACTAAATTGAACAGATTTACAATGGATTTTGCGGTTATAGGATTAATTACACCAATGGTCAACTATGTTTGGCCAAGGTTTGAATGAAGCATTTGAATTTAAATTGGAGGTTGGATTTTGATTTTGATTCTAAAAATGGGCTCAGGCTGCGTGAATTAGATTGTGGTGCCAATTTTGGTTAAATTGATGATTTTGAAAATTAGGGCAAATGGATATAAAAGGGCCTTGAGGGGTCATTTTCACTCTCACAAATTTGAAACCTTAAACCCCTCCTCTAAGTGAAAATGATGATCCCAATCTGAAAATATCGATTTGAGTTGCAGAGATGCCATAACAGGTCGTGGAACTATGGTGCAGCAATAAGTAACGTAATCCATCCCTTGTTTGACAAAAAATCATGCAAATTTGAGTGTTTTATGCACATTTATTTGCATGCTTTTCATTTTGTCGTACGAAAGTTTACATTTTTGTATCATCCCTAGTATTGCCTCATATGACAATATGGTGAAAACTAGTTTTTCATTTTGTGCGTGGATTTTAGTCGTCTAGGCCTTACTCTTATGTCACACAAAAATTCTCACATATGACCACTCTGTTGTGCAATCGTATCAACTTGTTTCTTCATACTGGAAGTGAAGAATTTTTGTACGATAATATGGTGAACTGTACATTATCGTATGGGAAACAATGGCTTTATTTCATCAATTTTTCATTGTCATTCGATCATCGTACTTTGCATTTTGATTTGTTCACTTGATTTGTCATGGTGTCTAATGCTTCTTGTTTACAATATCTGCTCAAAATACTTGATTTGATCACATACTGATAGTTTTTTTTTTGTTCTATGATACAGGTGCAGTTGAGCAATGTACAGTTTTGTTGCTCTTATCCCCAGAGCATAATACTTTTCACTTACTGACTGACAAGATCATAGTGAAGCCAGAGGAAAATGTACCAGATTCTGCAGATTCTGATTACAGGTGATCTGGTATATTATGATCAGGAGCCACCATAGGGTATAGCTTCTTTGCAGAGAGTATTTTAGGATCCATAGATCAGAGATATCCACTTGACATGGGATCACATGATGACCCATTATTATGCAGATTACCCCCTTTCTTGTGTGATTGTTGGATTCATTGGATGTGTACTGATGCTGGATCAGAGCCAATAGGGATTCCTATGTGGGTGGGGGAGGATTCTTGAGGAGATTTTTTCCACTCCCAAGAATTTCTCTTAGGGTACATGTTTATTATGCCATATGTACTATGAGCTACATGAGATTATATTCAGGAGGGGGAAGAGTATGGAAGCTAGAATTTAGGTCTACATATATGGGCATGGGAGAATATCCCCATTGCATGTCCAATGAATGATGTAGGGTGGGAGTCGGGTCATTCCTATGTATACCAATATATAGGCTATATTTAGTAGCTCCATCTTGGCAAGACAGAGTACTAGAGATGACAGCTTGATGATCTTACCATTTTTGTATGGTGACTATACGTGGATATTGAGCAATGGTCTGATATGAGGAGAGAGTTATCATACATGTTCTATAGTTGAACACTGATTGGCATAGCTTCTCTTTGGGTGGAGAGATTTTTTATTACATGAGTCTGGAAATAGCTTAGGAGGCAGGAGGATATCTCCACAAAGTACACATCATATGCCAGGTTTTCTAATGAGGAGATTAAGGGATGGGGCCTCCAGTTATCTTACCCATTGGTTGTATAGGAGGTAAGAAGATTTCAACCTATGAGGTTGGATTATCTACCTAATATCACTGATGCTAGTGTCACTCCTTCCTATAGACAACACATGATCACACATCCGTTTCCCTGATTCATAGATCCTACAAAGAGATCTCCTCATCTTGAGGATGATGATGCACCTACACAGGGATATGACATGGGATAGAGGGATGTTGCATCAAGATCTGGAGGAGATCATGTTGGAGGGATGAGTACTAGCAGGTCCACTGGTGTTGGTCAACAACGCAGGAGGGGAGAGGGTGGTAGACTAGGTTCCATTGGTGGGAATGCTAAGAGGGATGTGGAGATGGGATCTATGAGGATGTGTAAGAGGAGGATGGTGGAGATGAATGGCAGGCATGATGATGAGTTAGAGATAGAGGCCACTTGTTGCACTTGGATAGACATGGCAGACCTATAGATACATGCGAGGAGGAACCTTCTAGAGAGGCTCCTACAGCTGAGGTGCCAAAAAAGCACCTTGTGAGGACATTGCGGAGCCAAATCAGGCAATTACATACATAGTTGGTCATGGCTCAATCACAGGCGATTGAGAGAGACAAAAGGATACAAGAGCTGACTGCTAAGAGGGACACAATATAGCATACAACTACACATCAAGTCAGCCGAGAAGCCTACTATTATGGATTATGTAACATTGTTTTCCCTAGAGATTTCTAGACACCTTCATATCTAAGATTTGTTGCATAGTCTGAGGGTGTTGTTCCTGCCCCTTTTTCTAGTCATGTTGATGTTCCACCTCGTGGTGGTGAGCGTGCCAGTGAGAACTAGTTTTAGATATTATACCCATTTTTTTCCAGATGATGTACAGTTACTCATAGATGATATTCATTTGATTGTACATGATATTTGATACTTTTCACTGAAGATGTGATTATACCCTCAGATACTTTTGATTGATATTTTGACACATGATTTGATCTCATTGTGATTTAATATATTGGGACTCTGATTATATGATATGATATGCTCAATTTGATTGCTATATGATGTGCATGTATGGTCTTTCTTATGCTTTATGGTTGCATTTACTTTCCATGTGTTGTTACTATGGATGCACTTTCTTTTCAGTATGATACTATGTATGCCAATGAATGCACTATTTTTCTTGTACTTGTCTGATTGATATGATGCAAATGATAATGCATTCCTATTTCTTTCAATGTGTTATGGATGTTTATGAAATGAGTGTACTAATATTCTTAATGAAATGTTAACATGGTGTGCATTGTGAATTTATTTGATATGATAATTTATGCAACTAACATCTCGTGCAAGTGATGTCTTTGTACCAATATCCAAATACTCGATCATGTTAAGGATGATGTTTGCAGTTGATCATTGATGTAAGAAATGATGTTCAGTTTGATTGGAATTCTCATATGAGGATTACTAAGTGTAAGCAATGTTAAAATGCCAAAGACTAAATCCAAGCCTAGAATGAATGCAAGCTAGGATGGTAGTCACGTTGATCTTTTTAGTTATTTTTATCATCATTGAGCAGTTCAAAACATCGAAGCCAGTACAACCCTCATTGGTGCCACTGCAACCATGAGAATATGAATATGACTTTCATCGGATGATATGTCGAAAGTAATACAAGCACTGAGGCATACATAGCCAGGATGACCTGAGTGTGACTTTTTTTTTATATTGCAAGTTGTCACAAGTATCATGGCATGTAGAGACGAGGTTACCTGAGTGATTCTTGTGTGTTTATCCAAACAAGAGATCCTTCCGTTCTTGTGCAAATAAATATATGGTGTCCATAATGACCCATTTTTGTTCATATCCTTGGACAATCACTGTATTACCTGTAATGACCATTTCATTCATGTCCTTGGGTATGTTTATTTATATTGCACAATACTAAGATATCACTCAAAATAGACAAGGAGATAGTTATAACCTCACCATAGAGGTCAAATAAAAAGAGTCAAGGTATGTGTGGCATACCACAAGTGTGGTGGATCTTATCACATATACCCAATTTATTTGACATGTTAGGATCATAGGGACCACACCCACAAGCATAAATCAATGAAAAGTATCATGCCTCCTATCCTTACTTCTCTAGTCCAGAGACACCGTTGAGTTACTTGGGAGATATAAGAAATAAAATCCAAGATAATAGAAAGCATAGAAAGAAACCTCACATCTTCTTCCTTATCACTCTAGTCCATGGGCACCATTGAGTGAATCTAAAGACATAATCAACATAGCTCAAATAGGTGTGAATGTCTGGTTTGTGATCATGGATTTTGTTTGTCTTTTGACAATGTTTGAGAAACATGAATGCTTGTGCAATTTGTGTTGTTTGTGTGATCACTTATTTTGGAGATGCATCTAATGGGTGTTGACAAACACCGTTTTGTTTAGAGTGAAAGTGTCGAGACATTATTTTATGAGATGGGTGTTAAAAAACAAGTGTGTCAGTTGAAAATTTTCCAATGATGAGAGACCAAGAGGATTGATTCTAAATGGTGAGACAAATTACTGACAAGATATGGACTTGACTAACAAGATTTCTCTTTGGGAAACTGCCTCTAGTTAGGTCTAGTCATCCTAGGACTAATATATAGATCGATTCCAAGCCATGATGGTGTTGCGGGAGCCGACTGAGTTGTACACGGTCATGAAAGTGACTAAAGATATAAACAAGAAAACAAGCATGTTGAAGCCTCTACAGAAAGGATAGTCAAGTGATACTTTGATAGATGGAGCACTAGTTATAAGTGACACATGTTTACCAGGTTTTCACCACTTGGCACTTTTAAGATTTCTCTTTTTGCTACTGAGGTGCCTATTTTATAGGTTTTCACCAAGATAATGATTTTTTTCCAGGACTTGTTATGATGTTTTTGCTTTTTCTTCTGGATCATTTTTCACTATTTTGGGATTTTTCTGCTTTTTTGCTATTTTGGGTATTTTTCAGGAACATTTTTGTTGTACGAGATTTTCTTAGTTGAAGAATGTTTAGCTATAAAACTTTTTTAGGTGGATAGTATTGATCGGTTCTAGGAGGAGATCTCCTTATGGAGTTGACAGTTGATAGGCTCCAGAGCTAAATGCTGGAGTTATTACGAAGGGACCCAGCCAGTTGGGTTCAAATTTCCCTTATGTTCTTGATGTTTTTGATTCTTTGGATTTTCTCTAAGGGCTTAAACTCTCAGCATCTAACCTTCTTTTTATATCCTTGTGACATTCTCTTTTGATAGACCCTTAGGTGGTTGAATGCTTCTTTTCTTCTTTCATCAAGTAGTTCTAATTCTTGTATTCTGGAAATCTGATAATCTTCATTGGTTATGAGTCCTTGCAAAGAGACTCTGAGTCATGGCATCTCTACCTTAGGAGTTGGTACTACTTTTGAACCATACATCAATGCAAAAGGTGTTTCCCCTATAGGTGTCCTGATACTGGTCCTGTATGCCCATAATGCTGAATTTAATTGAAGATGTCAATCCTTTCCAAATTTGTGCATTGTTTTATGTAAGATTTTGAGAATTGCTTTATTGGAAGCCTCATCTTGTCCATTCCATTGCAGGTAGTAGATAGAGGAGTAGTGCTAGGTGATGTGAAACTTTTTGCACAATTCATCAATATCCTTGTTCTTGAATTTCTCTCCATTGTCAGTTATAATAGAGGAGGGTATCCCGTACTGACAAATGATGTAGTTTAGGATAAACATTAACACTTGTTTGCAAGTTGCCTTGATTAAAGGAACAACTTCCACCCACTTTGTGAATTACTCTATGGCGGTGATAATAAACTTATGTCCATTTGAAATGAAGGATAGATTTGACCAACAAGGTCAAAAGCCCATTGTTGAAACAACTAATGTGTGATAAATGGCAACTGTCTAGCAAGAGTGTGGATCAAGTGACCATGTAGTTGGCATTTCTTGCAATATTTGGCATATTGAATAACATCTTTCTCCATAGGAGGTCAATAATATACCACTCTCAAAATTTGCTTAGCTAACAAAAGGTCATTCAAATGTGATCCATAAATATCGTCATAGACTTTGTGTAATGCACGTTCAGACTCTTCACATTATAAACACCTAAGGAGAGCACCATCTAGATCTCGTCTATATAAATCATTAGCAATGATCAAGTAACACGATGCATTTCTTATGAGGTTTCACTTTTCATTCTTAGATTAGCCATTAGGGAGTATTTTGTCTCTTAGGTATGAGTATATTTGGCTATATCTAGAAGAATCATGGCCCACAATGGAACACACTATTTGGGATTTGGGAGAATCATATGTCAGGAAGGGAAGTTCTTCCACCAAGTAGTCATAGCAAAATTGATGTTCTTTGAGTTGTAGCATCGAGGTGAGAGTAGAAATAACATCATTTGCTTTATTTTTTGCCCTTGGGATTTGTTGGAAGGTGATAAAATAAAGTATTTCTTGAAATCATCAACCATTCTCTTGTATGACATGATATTTTCATCTTTGGTCTGGTACTAATCATTGATTTGATTGATGATTAGTTGCGAGTCTCCATAAATGTGCAACTCCACAATTATCCATTCATTTACTGAAGCTTCATATTCAACAATGTTGCTAGTGCATGGAAGCATCATCTTGTAAGCTTTAGGAATCTTATACCCTTGTGGAATAATGAACAACACACTGACGCCTAATCCCTATTGGGTAAATGATCCATCAAAGAACATTTTCCATAGATGTTTTGTCAAACGTAGTATTGCTTCATCAAGGAATTCTATCGTCAGGAGTTTGGTATCTTGTAGAGGTGCGTAAGCTAGGTGATTAGAAATAACTTAAACCTTGATGGCCTTTTTGTCCACATAATCGATATCAATTTCTCTTAGGATCATGACCCATTTTTCCAACCTGCCATTGAATGTTTCTTTGTTTAGTAAGTACTTTAATGGATTGATTTTAGCAATCACTTTCACTAAATGAGCCAACATATAGTGTCTGAAATTTTGTGAGGAAAACGCCACTGCGAGACAAGCTCTCTCAATGACATTTTAATTGAGTTCGATGGAAACCAGTATTCTGCTAATATAATATACTATTCTTTCTTTCCCTGTATCATCATGTTGTGCAAGTAGACTCCAAGTGACGTGGTTGTAGCTGAAATATACAATAAAAGAGGTTTTCCATGTATAGGTGCCATTAGGATGGGTGGATTTTCCATGTATTCTTTTATTTTTTGGAAGTATTTTTCACATACCTCATCCCATTTGAATGTTACTCCTTTATGCAATGTTTTTTTAAAGGGGTGAGCTTTATCTGCTAGCTATGAGATAAAACTTCTAATGGATTGTAGTTTCCCTTGCAAAGTTATGATTTAACTAATATTCTTCAACAGTTGCATCTCCATTATGGTTTTTACCTTTTCTAGATCAACTTCAATTCCCTTTTCTGATACGATATAGCCCAAGATCTTTCATGAACTTACTCCAAATGCACACTTTGGATACATCATTTATTTTTACTATTTTTGGTTCTGATACTGCCACAAGGTGGTTTTCACCATTAGACCACTTTTTCTTTTTTCTTCTAAGACTGAGAAATTTGATATCCCCTTCTATCATATTCACGCTCCTCACACCGGTGGAAGAAGTAAGGAGTTCAATGGTGTTTAAATAGCAGGCTAAGGTATAGTCATTTGGGAAGGATATTAGATCCATAGGTTCATTCTGACCCTACTCAATGAGTTCAGGGTGCAATAAGGTCAAAGAGTCATACACTTCAAGGGATAACATTTTGTTATCATCAGAGCTTGTGATTGGTAAGAAAAATTCAGTTAGGTTACTCTCCAAAGAGGTGTTTAGACCGGAAAGAGTCACGACATCATTTTTAAAGTCATCGCTAGTATAATGTGAACCTAATCCAATTAACCTAGCATTTGATATTTGTCCCTATTCAAGTTGAGGATAATACTCATGGATAATATCTAGCTCAATGTCAATTGTCTCATTAGAAAATGAATCTCACTCATATTCATTGGAGCTTGTTTCAACATAATGCGGTAAATCTAGAGCATGAATAATTGTTACTAGCTACCCCCAATCAGGATGTATATTTCCTTGTTCACTTTTATATCCTTCATTACATTCATACTCATGATAGTCAATTTGATTATCATCAGATATACTTCAAAAATGATCAATAGTCATTGGTGTTAGAATAACTGAGAGGGGCGGTGAATCAGTGGCCTCAAAAATATTCCAATAAATTTACCCAAAAACTTATTATCACAATTATAAGCCTCTATTTATCTCCAGTCCTACAAGATGTATGCCTTTAGATTATCTTATCAAATAACTACTGCTTAGAGTTCATTGTAAACCCTTATTCTATATCTTTACCAATTAGCAGTCTTTCATTTACCAAAATACAGTAAATTACTTAGTGTATACCGATCAATCGAGATTAGTTATGTGTAATGTAAAACACTAAAGTAATGACTCATAAACACATTGACACATGGATTTTTAATGTGGAAACCCTGTTCAGGGAAAAAACACTTGTGACTGGTAACCCAAAATTTTCACTCTTTTGAAGTGAGCTCGGTGAAGAGCCAACCTTGTTAAAGGTTACAAACACACTGTTAGGTGTGACCTTGTTAGAGGATTTAAATAGAATAATTTGTCACTTGATATCTGACATCTTTATGCTATCTTTATGACCAAACCCTGTGTAGTTTGTCACTTGATATCTGGAATCTCTACGTTATCTTCATGACCAAACCTTTTTATACTCCTTAGGATGTATCTCAATATATAAATGATTGTTAAGTCTTGCTTGGTTAAGAGACTTTCTAATCCAATGGTTAAATTGAAACAATAAATGATCTGTTCACATATACAACTATACTTTGCAGATTTTCAGATCTATTGTAAGCTCATAATACCTTTATGATCAATGTCTCCTTTCAATACCTTTGCTCCACTTCTTTTTGCTTGGTGATTTTGTGCTTCTCTGTTGCTCGGTATCCGCAGAAATATAGCTCTATTCTTTAGCTTGATCGATTGGGACTATGTGAAGTCTTTCACTAGTTTCTCTTCAACATCCTCTTCTTCTATTCACTCCTAATTCACAATGAATTAGCTTGTCTCTTTATAGACATGATTTCACCATTTCTCAGTCCTTGACTTTCTTGTTCTTGGTGTGATCCATAATTCTCACCTTTCTTGCTTTAAATATTTACTTCAGTTTTATCCCTTAGATTTCTCTTTGACAACTAGAATAAAATAGCTTTAAAACTCTCACTTATCTCTAGCTTTAACTTGTTGATGAAAACAATATTAACAACCAGTTAACTCCATCTTTAGCTCTTGCCATCTAAGTCTTTTGTCATTTCTGAACTTTAGTTCTTTTCGGTGTTTAACTCCTTGTTAGCTTCGGTCAACACTTTAGTTCTCCTCAGGCATCTTTGTCGGGGTTGTATGTCTGTCAGGGTTGTCTGTCCATTAGGTAACACTGTGATTCTACTCATCGGTAATGCTTGCTTAGGTTTCTTGCTTGGGTATCACTGTGACTTTCCTTTTGGGGTTCTCTATCTGTTGGGGTGCACTGACCATCGGTGTTTGTTGTCACTTAGTGCATACTAAACTTTTATGCATTACTAATAGCATAACCTTAATCTTTCTAGCTCTCTGAAGTCTTTGACACATTGTATACAACCAATCAGATTATATCAAGTTGACATCAATGAATATACAATACATTAACTAATTTAATGTCTTGCATTAACTTTCTATAGCTCGGTGATCATCAACTTAATATCTTCAAGAATTCAATCTGTTATAGCTCATTAATCTCTCCCTTTGGCATTGATGACAACATACTACATTATCACACTATATTAATACTAATATAATATGAAATATATCAGTTGTAGTTCATCAATCTACCAATTTCATTGTTCTATAACCAATACAAATGTTTGGCTCTCGGTAAGCTCATATAACTTAGATTTGTTTCTTGTATAGTGCTTTCTTCAATCTTTAATCCCTTCACTAGATAGATGTAGCAGTTTCTGTCTTTGATGTTGTCTCTCCCTTTGACTCTTCCTCTCCTTGATCATCTCTTTTTCCTTTGACAACAATATAGAGTACTCTCTCCTTAAGTCATTTCTTCCTTAAGTCATCTCTCCCTCATGATACTTTGCTCTCTTTTGATATTCTCTCCCTTAAAGGTTACATCTCTCTCAAGTCATCTTAAGTCATCTCTCCCTTATGATATTCATGGTGGATATTTTATATGTAATCTCTCCCTTTGGATATTCTCTCCCTTTGACAACAATGCCAAAGTATATCCTTTCACCTTTTCATAATATACTCCTTGAATTGTCCTATCCAACAGCAATACAATGTCTCTCGTGTTCGGTGGATATATGTACCTTGTTGTGTACTATTGTATCTTTTTGGTCCATTTCTTTTCTTGCATCAACATGAATGATCTTTTGATATTGTGTAGGTTGATGCAGCCTTGTAGTCAGCTTACTGACCAATAGACAAGGGTCGGACCCCTACTCTCTTTCTCAGGTACTCAAATGTATCTTTAAGTAATGGATTTGTGAATATATCAGCTACTTTTTCCTTGGATTGAACATATTCTAGCATCAACTCTTTCTCTTGCACTTGTTCTCTTAAGTAATGATACTTGATTGCAATATGCTTAGTTTTAGCATGCATGATAGGATTCTTAGAAATGTTTATTACACTGGTATTATCACAATAGATAATCATTGGTTCAAGAATTTTCATATTCATACCTTCCAGTAACTGTTTGATCCATGCAATGTTAGAGCAGTTTGCAGCAGCAACCACATATTCTGCTTCTGCAGTAGATTGTGAGATGCATCCTTGTTTCTTGCTTATCCATGTGACAAGTCTGTCACCCATGAAGAATGTTCCTCCAGTTGTGCTTGTTTTGTCATCTAAGTTTCCAGCCCAGTCTGCATCTGTATAGACTTGAAGCTCAAATTTGCCTTCTCTTTTATACCATAAGCCATAGTCCTTGGTATTCTTTAGATATCTTAGAATTCTCTTGATAGTAGTCATGTGTGATTCTTTGGGATTATCAGAGAATATTGCAACTATTCCAACTGCATGTGCTATATATGGTCTAGTATGAACAACATACATTAGTTTTCCAATCATTAATCTATACAAGGTCTGATTTACCTCATTTGATTTATCTTCCTTTGTCAGCTTGCATCCAGTTGCCATAGGTGTTCCAACTGGTTTGGAATCTTCCGTCTTGAATATCTTCAACACTTCCTTGATGTATTTGGATTGTCTAATATATATGACTACATCTTGTTGAAGAATCTGTAGACCAAGAAAGAATTTGATCTTCCCAAACATCGACATATCAAACTCTTTGCTCATTTCATTAGTGAAAGATTTACATAACATACCATTACCCCCAAATATGATATCATCAACAAATATTTTAGCAATTAGAATATTTTCATCAGAATATTCTTTTCAGTACATATTGTTATTTTCACTTGTTCTTACAAATCCTATGCTTATAAGATAGGAGTGAAGTCTTTCATACAAGGCTCTAGGTGCTTGTTTCAATCCATACAAGGCTGTGTGTAGTCTACAAACCATGTTTCTTTTGTCAGGATCAACAAACCCTTATGGTTGTTCAATGTATACCTCTTCTTCTAGTATTCCATTTAGTAATGTAGATTTGACATCCATCTGGTATACCTTGAATCCTTTGAATGCAACATAATAAAGTAAAATTCTTACTCCTTCTAGTCTAGCAACGGGTGCAAAGGTTTCACCATAGTCAATACCTTCTTCTTGTGCATACCCCTTGCATACTAATCTTGATTTATTCCTTGTGACTTCTCCATTCTCATTCAACTTGTTTCTGAATATCTATTTGGTACCGATGACATTCTTGTCATCTGGTCTAGGTACTAATGTCCATGTTCTGTTCTTCTCAATTTTTTCTATCTCTTCATTCATAGCACTGACCATTCTTCATTCTCAAGTGCATTATTAACAGATTTAGGCTCTAAAATCACAAATTAAACATCTAGTGTTTAGTGACTTACTTCTTGTTCTCATTCCAGCCTTCTTGTCTCCTATGATATGTTTCTGTGTATTATTTCTTCTGACATACTTGGCAAGTATTGGTTCAACTCTTTGTTCATCATTTTGATCATCGTCTTGACCTTCATTCTGATCTCCATCGCTTGGAATATTATTTTGAGGATTTTCCTAATTTTCAGTATTTGCACCCTGATGCTCAAGTGCAATGTTCTGTTACTCGGGAGCAATACACTGTTTCTCGAGTAGAGTGTCAGGTTCTTAAGTGTAAACAAATCTATTGTAGTCTTCTGGTTCTTTTCCACTTTCCTCATCATTTTTCTTTGCATATTCATCTATTATGATATTTGTACTTTCAATGATTTTGTTAGAGGACTTGTTAAGACATTTATAAGCCTTTCTCTTGGTGGAATACCCTAGAAAGATACCTTCTTCACTTTTGGGGTCAAGCTTTCCATTTATATCATCTTTCAAAATATAACATTGACTTCCAAAATTTTTGAAGTAACTTACATTGGGTGTGTATCCATACCATAGCTCATAGGGTGTCTTCTTGGTGTCTTTCTTAAATTGTACTTTGTTCAATTTGTAGACAACAGTACTGACAGCTTCCCTCCAGAATGTTTGAGTGATGCTTTTCTTAATCATCAGTGTTCTTGCACAATCAATAATGGATCTTTTTCTCCTTTCAGCAATCTCGTTTTGTTGTGGTGTTCTTGGTGCAGAAACTTGTCTTTTAATTCCATGCTCATTGCAAAAGTTATTGAATTCATCAAAAACAAATTCTCCTCCTCTATCTGATCTTAAGCATTTCAATTCCTTACCACTTTTTTTTCTACCATAGCTTTATACCATTTAAACATATTGAATTCTTCAGATTTTTCTTTTAAGAACATAACTATAATCATTTTAGAATAATCATCAACAAAGAGAATGAAATATCTATCACCATAGTAACTCTTTGTTCTTATGGGTCCACATAGATTAGTATGGACAAATTCTAGAATAGCATTAGATGTATGGGCTTTGCTCTTGAAACTAGACTTTGTCATCTTACCTTTTTGACAATTCTTACACATGATATGCTCGAGCTTTGACATGCTCAGTAAGCCTCTTACTTTCTTTTTATTTCTTATCTTAATCATGTTGTCAAAATTTACATGACATAATCTCTTATGCCACAACCATATGTCTTCATTTCTATTCATTAAACAAGTAGTGTTTATATCATCAAGATAGAATAGGTTACATTTTGTCTGTTCACCAGTTTAGATCAACCTTCCCAATTCATTAAAGATCTTTGCCTTCTTATTCTCAAATGCTACTCAGTGACCTGTGTTATTCAGTTGTGAAATACTCAGTAGATTATAATTAATTCCTTTTACCTAGTATGCATTTTCACATTTGATCAGGTTATTCAACATTATGGTTCCTTTACCTTCAACTGGACAAGGTGTGTCATTACCCATTCTTACTGATCCACCATTATAGTACTCAAAATTTTCAAACTTTTGTTTATCACCGGTCATGTGGTGAGTGCAACCACTATCTATAATCCAAACATTATTTTTACTAACCTTAGATATGAGTGTATTTTCTACATACCTTTCTTCTTCATCTGAATCATCCTTCATGGCCACAAATACCACCTCAATGCCTTCATCAGATTTGGTGTTAGTATCTCTAGCTCTATTCTCAGCCAGGTAATAAAATTTCTTCCCTTTGTCCTTGTAGTCTTTGGTATCTCTTCTGTCAAATTGTCAGTTGCTTCGGTAATCTCTGTTATCACTTCCATCAGACTTCTTTTCATATGATCTATCATTACTTCTATCATCTTTTCTTCTATTAGGACATCTAGCAGCAAAGTGTCCAATCTCTTTACAATTAAAACATACAAGTGGTAATTTACCTTTGTATCTACCTTT
>MU225868.1:1655279-1714499 GCA_018584345.1 Thuja plicata | reverse complement strand
GGGGGGGTGAATTAGTGGCCTCAAAAATATTCCAACAAATTTACCTAAAAACTTATTACCACAATTATAAGCCTCTAGTTATCTCCAGTCCTACAAGATATATGCCTTTAGATTATCTTATCAAATAACTACTGCTCGGAGTTCACTATAAAACTTTATTCTATATCTTTATCGATTAGCAGTCTTTCATTTACTGAAATATAGTAAATTACTTAGTGTATAATGATCAATCCAGATTAGTTATGTGTAATGCAAAACACTAAAGTAATGAATCATAAACACATTGACACATGGATTTTTAACATGGAAACCCTGTTAGGGTAAAAACCACTTGGGACCGGTAACCCAAAATTTTCACTCTTCTAAAGCGAGCTCGGTGAAGAGACAACCCTGTTAAAGGTTACAAACACATTGTTAGGTGTGACCTTGTTAGAGGATTTAAATAGAATAGTTTGTCACTTGATATCTGGCATCTCTATGCTATCTTTATGACCAAACCCTGTATAATTTTTCACTTAGTATCTGGCATCTCTATGATATCTTCATGACCAAACCTTTTGATACTCCTTAGGATGTATCTCAATATATAAAGGATTGTTAAGTCTTGCTCGGTTAAGATACTTTCTGATCCAATGGTTAAATTGAAACAGTAAATGATCTATTCACATATACAACTATACTTTGTAGATTTTCAGATCTATTATAAGCTCATAATACATTTTCGATCAATGTGTCCCTTCAATACCTTTTCTCCACTTCTTTCTTCTCGGTGATGTTGTGCTTCTCTGTTGCTCAATGTCCACAGAAATATAGCTCTATTATTTATCTTGATTGATCAGGACTGTGTGAAGTCTTTCACCAGTTTCTCTTCAGAATCCTCTTCTTCTATTCACCCCTAATACATAATGAATTAGCTTGTCTCTTTATAGACATGATTTCACCATTTCTTAGTCCTTGAATTTCTTGTTCTTGGTGTGATCTGCAATTCTTTCCTTTCTTGATTTAAAGCTTTACTTAATTTTTATCCCTTAGATTTCTCTTTGACAACTGGAATAAAACAACTTTAAAACTCTCACTTATCTCAGGCTTTAAATTGTCGATGAAAACAATATTAACAACCAGTTAACTCCATTTTTAGCTCTTGCCAACTAAGTCTTTTTTCATTTGTGAACTTTAGTTCTTTTCGGTGTTTAACTCTTTGTTAGGTTGGGTCAACACTTCAATTCTCCTCGAGCATCTTCGTCGGGGTTGTTTGTCTGTCAGGGTTGTATGTCCGTCGGGGTTGTCTGTCCATCGAGTAACACTGTGATTCTTCTCGTTGGTAATGCTTGCTTGGGTTTCTTGCTCGAGTATCACTGTGACTTTCCTTTTGGGGTTCTTTGTCTATCGGGGTGCACTGATCGTCGATGTTTATTGTCACTTAGTGCATACTGAATTTTTATACATTACTGATAGCATAACATTAATCTTTCTGGTTCTCTGAAGTCTTTGACACTTTTTATATAACCAATCAGATTATATCAAGTTGACATCAATGAAAATATAATACATTAATTGATTTAATGTCTTGCATTAACTTTCTGCAGCTCGGTGATCATCAACTTAATATCTTCAAGCATTCAATCAGTTATAGTTCATCAATTGGTGCTTCTGCTTTAGTGGGACTAACCTCAGGTTATTGAATGTTTGGTTGAGAGGTTGATGTTTCTTCTTGATGTAGAGTATGGCCTTCTCTCTGCAAGGATAAAAATACTTTATATTATATGGGTTCATAGTCTACTTCCTCATCAGATTAAGAGTCTTCCTTTATGTGTTGTTCTATCTCTTGAGATGACTATTTTAGTAATATTGAGTCTTCTTGATGTGAAAGCCCTCTTGATTGTTGGGGTATGTAGGGTTCTCCTTGATAATTAGAGTTTTCTCCTTGTATTTGTAGCTACCATTCATATGGAAAATTTTAGCTTCTTCCACAAATTCATCTTTCTCACGGTCAAAATTTGGACCATCCTAAATTAGAGGGATATATTTTTCTTCTTGGTACCCTAAAATTGTTTTGTCTTTGGGATTCCTATAATTTATGTGAATAATTTCAACAAGACCTTCCTTATTTATTCCAAGAAGAACTTTACCCTTGTACCCCATTTGTTGCATTATATGATAACCCTTGCCATACTTTTGGGGGGTGAATGTGAATGTTTACGTAGAATTATATAGTGAGACTATTGAATACAAAGTAGTTGAAAGGAGTTTGTATGGGGTGTCTTTGATAGACATCTCTTCACATGTATTAAAACATGAACATGAAGTGGACTGACATTAATGCAATCACAGTTGCGAGGCTCTACATTTTACGTAATATTAGGTCACGTCTTATGAACATCATGGTTTATGTTATATGTTAGTTTTTGAAGGATTCATGGTTATTAAGATACTTTCTTGTCACTAGTGTTAATATCAATTCATTTTTTTGATTCAAATAAGTCTATTGGGGTTGACAAGGAAGGGATTCCATTTCAAATGTTTGCACTGTGTGGAGTTTGTGCAAGAATGGATAAGGCTGGGAGAGGTGCTTTTTTGTTTATTTCAAATTGTTTAGTTTTAAACAATAATGTCTACAAACATTATCATGTTCTTCATTTATATCTGATGTTTTTAATGAATTGACTTTCTCAGACAATTATATATGTAGACTTGATGTTGTTAATTTGTTGTTACGAAAAATAAGAAGTTTGCGAGGCTTTCAATGATCGATTTATTGAAAAATTTTAATAGCTTGTTGTGCATGATTGTTCAGTTACATAGATTGTTTGCTTGAAGTTTTTGAATACACATAAGAAGTTCGACGTTGAATTTTCAGTCCCGGTATCGTGTCATGGTCGTTGACAGTAAAATCATGTTGCTATAAAAAAGGAACATCAAAATGTAAAACACAAAGTGTTATCCCACCCCATACACCCAGATGAAGCATTGCCTAGGATATTGATTACTCACAGGGATGTGGGGCACAAATATGCTTTATAGTTTCGATGTCTGGTTCCCCATGTACCTACATTAAAAATTTCATTTTTTATCACACCAATGTGGACCTGCGAGGTGCGAACCTCTCTTGACTCCTACACCTGCAAGCATCAAGTAAAACCATAAGGTAACATTTTGGGGTTGTAGGGCAGCTTATATCTTTGTGAAACACTTGTCTCACATACCCGCATCCATAAGGGAATAAAACAAAATATGTTTGTAGGGAAGCAGGGAAAAACCAGGAGGGGGGATAATGCGACATGTTAGAAACAAACTTTGGATGTACTATGATAGATTATCAACTGCAAAATTTGATGTGTTAGCCCACTATAATATAGTTTAGCCCACAAAAATGTGTCTCAGATTGGTTATCTATGATGGGTTAATGGTGACAAAAATAGTCAACAATTCCTTCATAATATTTCTATCATGATTCAGTGAAGTAATGTTACAAAGACAAATAGAGAAACCATTTGTACCTTAATTCTTATCCATTAAAAAAAAATATGCATGAGTTGGTTCTTGCAGGGTTCATGGTCTAAAATAGTGTGTTGTGAGGGTTTGATCATTGAGACCTTGTAAATATGATCACTGATATTTTTTTTCCACAAAGACATACTTGTAACCACTGAGGTTTTGGTTAGTGAGAACCAATAAAAAATAATTCCTATATTTTTTCACCCTTTAATGGTTCTGCACTCAAATAAATTTGTTATGTGCTATACAAGAATGACTTCTCTTTCTTATGTCTATAAATGTATAGTACTAAAGTGTTAGTAGTCATAATTGGATGCTTTAGGACCTATTAGGCCCCATTTTGGCAATTTCAAGGTTTGAATGCATGTTATGATTGATCTTGGAAAGTTGTCTTTTCTCCTCCCACTCTTATTCTCTCTCCCCAAGCTCCCCCTAAAGTTTGAGCCCATTTTATCTAGGATATGTTGCCAATGGCGACCTTTCCCTAGGTTTTGGGGCCCAAACTTTCCCCGGGGCTTGATGCTCGGGTCCTATTTTGAGATTTTCATCTGCGGTAGGCCTAGATCAGATTTAAATCTTAAAATGATGGAATTAGTATAATAACCCCTTATCACTCCTCCTTTTTATCCAAAAACTATATGAAAGAAATTTTTACAACCAATCTATCAATATTTCAAGCAAGCAAGAGCAATTGGATTCAAGATTAGAAGGCAAGCATCTAAGATCAAGATCTCCAAGCCTCCAATTCTTCAAGATAATTAAAATACAAGGAGATATTATCCATTTGATGGAAATTATTCTCCCATGATTTCCAAGTAGAGGAATTCTCAAATCAAGCAAGAAGATCAATCCATTCATCCATCTTCTATATCCTCTTTGCAAGTGATCATCAAGCATATCTACCTTCAAGATCTAGGAGTGGAAATCATATATCTATGAATTTGTGAGGGAATAATTAATTATAAATTATATTCTAAGTTAAATGGTGCAGAGGTGGGAATGGTGGAATTCAATCACTAAGTTTGAGGGACTACAATGATGTTCTTCACACAAGACTAACTAGGCCTTCTCAAGGATTATCCTCTTTGATCCAATGCCAACTTCACCTAATCAGAGTGCACAACCAAATTCTAATTCCACCACCCTCTCTACACCTTTAGAAAACACTTCATTTCCCTCTTCTAATCCATTGGATTCATCCATTCACCTGGATCAAGCAACTATCTCTTACCAAGTGCTCACTAGCCAAATCACTAAAAATATACCTCCTTCTTGTCTCTGGATAGACCCGCACACATAGAGGTGTAACTTTTGAAGAAGATCCAAATTTTTCAATCTCTCTGGTGAGAATGGGTGCAATTAGTTTCTCACCACCATACTCCAATCTGAGAAAGATCCAACGGTTGGTTGGAAAGATATTACCCCCGCACTAAACTGCATTTTTCTGGGACAATCATCTTCAACTTTCTCCAACCTTGTATGATACTCTCTTCAATATCCCATCCATCCCTACATAAAAAATCATACTAACACATATTATACAGGGTTTAGAGTCTCCCCACAAGTCACATTAGCCACAGTAGGTGGGAAATTCTAAGTCATCATGGAGAATTCAAAACAAATTGTTGATTGCACCAAATTAATGACAGAGACAATCAATGCAAACTTGATATTTCTTTTCTCAAAACTTATCAAAACAATCTAATACTTGCATAGAAATGAGATTAAATCAATCCACCATCAAACTAACACATCTCCAAACAATATTGCAATGAAATAAATAGTTTAACAATACAAAACACAAGACTGTGTCCTCACGGGCAGAGAAGTGACTATTTGCAAAGAATTATAAATTTATTGCTTGATACTTCATTACATTGCTTTCCTTTACCACAAATACCTTCCCCCAAGCTTCTAAAACTACTCCCCCTCAAAACTCATGTACACAACCAACTAATAATCTCCCAAACCGGTTCACAACCTCTTCTTAACTGACACAGTCAGTTATATGACTATTAATAATTAGTTTTTTATTTGTATTGTTGTCTAGTTGACAACTAGTTGTCAACTTTGACAAATTTAATCCTCTTGCATCAATTTTAACCTTTCAAAAGGTTTTAGGATCCTATCCTAATCCCCTAAACACCTTAAATCCCTACTAAACCCTCCTTTAGCCCTTTAGACCTTATTTTGTCATATTGAGGCAAATTACAAACTTGGCATAAGTGCATTTACATCATTTTTTATAACTCTATAGGCCATTTTACAACTCCATGGACCTTTATAGGTCATTAACCCAATTCTATTAACCTAGGATCAAACTAATCACCCTTGGTGACGCCTAGGTTCACTTAGCCCTTACAAATGCCCTTAATGGCTTATATGTTTGATCCTTTACAAAGGATTCTCAATCATTCCAAAGAAAATTTAAATGTCATCAAATGACCAAATATGGTCTCATTACAATCAAATGACCCAATTTGGTCATGTTTGTCCTTCCATTCCTTCCAAGGTCTTCTAGTGACCCTGGTGTACCTCCATGGCTTTACCCTTGACCTTGGTGCTCCTGCACCAGTAAACTCTTTGAATTTCAAGAACATTCAAGCATCTTCATGGATTTGAGAAATTTCTACATCCATCCATGAGGGTTTATGCAAGGTAAATCAACAATTTGCCTTTTTACATACATTTCCTTATGCAATTTATTTCTATTTTCAAGGTTGATTCCTAAACAAGGGTTATACCAAGGAAAACCTCTTTCCACAACCCTTTTCATATTTTTCTGTATGTAGGAACAATATACAAAGTTGTTAGATCAAATCTGGGCAGAGGAGGAACAATTGTAGGATCTGTGAAAGTTTTAGCCAAAAACCTTGGGGACACATCGCCAAACTTGACCTATCCCAAGAAAATTTCACTAAAAATGGACATGTCTTGGCCACTTTTAGCTCAAAACTCTGTCATAAGTCTTTTTTATCTCCCGATTTCCATTTTTGTTAGTTTTAACTCATTACCTATTTGTTTTAGTCTATTTTCAACAACTTTTTAGTGAATTTCCTAATAGATATATTACATCACCTAATCATTCTCATTTCACTCATTACATCACTTAAAGGAAAGATATATCTCATTTACAATCAGTACTTGCGTCACCTCTTGAGCCTGGGTACATTCTTCCTTCCTAATGTACAATAAAACAAATGGGGAAGTAATTCATTTACCGCATTACCTATTGCATTATTCCACCATTTTATTATTCTACAGTAAGTTTTGGCATTTACTGGTATAATGGTCTTATATGATATGTTTCATTTTTGTAAAGGCACAATGATTGTTCATAGGAATTTCAATTGTATGAAGGAATAATGTTTATGTGTTTAACGTTCAATATAGTTGTTTTAGTGCTTTAACAATATATATTGATCAGGTCTTGCATAACCTAGTCAAATTCATCCAATATGGGAACAAACAAAATGCATTATGTTTCATTTCTTTGTATTGTGTCTTGCTTAAAGCCAACCCATATTTCATCATGTTTATCCTTGTTAAAACTAGTCCATTTTTAACTCATTGTCAAGCACACAAAGGTATAAAGGATAATATATTAGTTACCGAACAAGAAAAATTTCTCAATGGATATAGGTGATGCACAAGCACCCACTCATATCTTGGGTGAAGCACATGCATGTTTGAAATATATCAAGAGTTTACTAATCTATTTTGGCGTACTTGGCAAGGTGACTATTGGAAGTTTGGAACACTTTAGCCACTCAAGGGGGGAATCCATGCACAATAAAAGAACAATGAGTTTGTTTTAACAATATTCAAAATCCAATAATATAAATTCCCATAGCAGTCCATTGGTATAGCGGTTCAATATGAAATGCCTCAAACTTCATTAACTCAGTTTTCTCCAACATGACTTTACAAGTCAAATGATCCTCTTCAAATCTTCAAAACCCCAACTTTCCATCATGTCTACTTGTTTCCATAACTTTTCATCCTCTACCCATGTTGGCATGAATTGCATTAAAATGGATCCTTTAATCCTATCACAAAGTTTCCATGAACAACATTGAAAGGTTGCTTGATACTTATCATCCTTATAAGATAGCATAACCAGTGAAGGCGTTATGAGCATATCTCTAACAACACTTTGAGAGAACACATTTTCACATAAATGAAAAACATGTGAAATTGAACTGTCACACTACATGGTTTCTCTCTTATTTAAGCACTAACTCCCACATCTTTAGTGTATTGTTTTACACTTATTTGTTAATGCTTATTTCTATGCTATAAAACAATTATCAATGTACATATGGTAGGAAGTAGCATAGATGTATATTAGATTTTTATATTGATGATGCTAGCCTATTTGTAATCTATATCTCTTTGTAGGTCATTGGGCTTGTATTTTTCAATTTATCATGGACATCATCACTATCATAGAGTGGATGAGGTTCTCACCTTTATGTCCCCTTTAACAATCATGATGTCCCCCATATATTTTTTTACATATACGAGAGAGATATTCTGACTTTTAGAATATTTCATTCTTGCCTAGAGTGTTAGGACAATAGAAAGGGGGTATAATCCTACAACCAACATACTTATGCAGGAACCATGCAAAGGAAGCTATCTCTATATTATCATTCCTATTTGAAAGCCAATATCTTTCTAAAATCAATTTTAGTATTACAAGGACAAGCTCACTAAACATAGGCTAAGTTCTGCCAGAGGACTATAAGTTCCTATGTGTGTCCTTGGTTCTATGTCAGAAATACCTATGTATGTACATATAAATATGCTTATACACCTATATGTATTTTCATATCTAGATGAATGATTATTCATTCATATTATACAATTCCATGAAGTACATTTATTGGTAATTGAAAAGTATATTACTGATATCGGGGTATGCATATTTAAGTTTTACCAATTCTGCATCTAGAAACTAACATTCTACCCAGATTTGGTCAATAATATTTTTATGAGTTACTATCACCTGCCATACATCTCTAATTTTCTACAGATTCTTACCTCTGCATGCTCATAGTCGATATAAATTCTACATATCATTATCTTACCATATTAAAATGTAATTTACTTTGTATAAGTATTTGAATAGTAAATGTTTGTACTTGTTCTGTTTGTTTTTTGAGATCCTTCCAATTCATATTTAGTAGCTAATTTTCTAATGCATCTCAATATCTTTTATCTATATTTCTATTATTGGCTTTATGTGTAAGTTAGGAGGCTCTTCTCTATTGCTTAAATGATGATGGGATCTAATATTTCTCCGACTTATCTATATTGTTGTTATAATTAAGTTATAGGTAGTTTCATATTAGCTTAATTAAGTATCAATCTTGGTCTATATCTTTTATGTTTATTCTATCAACCCCTTTATTAGCCAGTTCATCCGTAATTTTATTCCCTTCCCTATAAATGTGTTTTATTCTATATCGTCAAATGAGTTCATGATTTCTTTTTCTTTCTAGTATCAAATTTACCTTCCAATTTGGGGTTGTTTGAAGCCCTAATGTATTTATGATAATTTGCGAGTCTCCATCAATTTCCAAATCCCTAATATCAAGTTCTTCACATAATGATAATCCTTCTAATGTTGCTATTATTTCTACACTATTATTAGAAACTTGGGGTAAAGGTTTTTCTATTTTTTAATCACTTCACCTTCCCATGAATGAACTACACAACCTATACTTGCATCTCCAGGGTTACCCCTAGATGCTCCATCAAAGTTTATCTTATACCAACCATATTTGGGGTTAGTCCATTTACATGTCGCTCTCGCTTCTTTGGTAGCCTTTCCTCCACATACATATTAGGGAGGGATAATAAGTCCTACCCAATTTTTCCTGATAATTTTGTCCCATTTTGAAAATATTCCTTCTTTATGGTTTGTATTTATCAATCTATTGTTCAATGTTTCTACTATACTAGCTTCTATTTTATTGACAAGTATTGTAGGTGACATTTTCTTGTCCTGGAAAATCCTTCTATTTCTTTCTTTCCACACTCCCATACAATGATGGATGATATAATTACACATATGTTTTTATATAAATGTTTTCCCTAGTGAGTTGGCCAACTTTTTAGGAGATCCACTAGATTATTTGGGTGGGCAGAGGTCCAATTTAACTTTTTGCAAATTTTGTTTCAACATTCTTTGGAAAAGTTACAATTTAGGAGAATATGGTCTACTAATTCCTTCTTTTGTTCACATAGGAGACATCTGAATGGTCATGCATATCCTAATTTACAAAACCATCCAACAGTGAGTATACACTTTTGAAGTGCCGCCCATAAAAAATATGCTAGCTTTGGGAAGACAATCTTTGTTCCAGCATAGGTCTAAATGAAAGTCTGACTTTGCAAGTTGAAGGGATTCTAAGATTTGGTTTTATCCACTTCTTACCTTATATTTACCATCGTTGGATCCGCCCCATATAATTTTGTCTTCCCTATCTTTTAGTATGAATAATATGTCTTTTTGTTTGTTTTTTAAATTTGTTTTCAGTTCTTCCAGAATAGGAACATCATCCAAAGATCTCCATTGCCAGCCATTAGGAGAGTAATTATCTGATTTTGAAATATAATTACATATTTTGTGACCCCATTCATGAGATAGGGTACTTTTAATGATATGGTCAAGGTCCATTGAGTCCATGGATTCAAAACCTGCCCAAGAGTCTTCCCAGAATAAGGCATCTTCCCCATTCCCAATATCCCATGTTAGTTTATTGTTGATGATGTATTTACAATCTATCATGAAATTCCAAATACAAGAACCTTTTATGTGATTTTTTGTTCTGAATATATTAATGGGATTTGTATCTTTAATATATTTGTTTAGAAGGATTGATGCCTACTTTCTTTCAGGTTCTTGAAACATATTCCAGACTAGTTTTGCTCCTAGGGCTTTGTTTTGCCATTGAAAGTTTTTGATTCCTAGACCTCTTGCTTCAAGAGGTTTGCAAAAATTTTCCAATTTAATTAATTCCATTTTCCTATTATTAGATGTTCCTTGCCAAAAAAATTCTGAGTTTAGAATCCAGTCTTCTTTTAACATTATTAGAGATTGGTAGAACTGACATTTGATAAGTTGGGATTGTTGATAGAACCGATTTGATCATAGTTGTTCTACCTGCACTGGATAGCCATATACCTTTCCAAATTTCCATTTTATTTTGAATTTTGGATATAATTTGACCCCATAGTTGGTTGCTTCTTCTTTATCTAAGGGAACACCTAAATATTTAACCCAAAAATTTCCCAGTTTTAAAACCCAAAATTTTACATATATTCTGTTGTAATCTAGATTTAGTGTTTAGAAAGAATATCTCAGATTTGTCAGCATTAAATTTTTGACTTGATGCTTTCATATATTGAGTGAGTACCTTTTTATAATTTTTAGTTTCTACTTCAGAGATTTTCCCTGGAAGAATTGTATCGTCATCGAATTGTTGGTGGGTAATGTTGGATACAATATTAGCGACCTTGATTCTTGTAATATATCCATCTTGGTGGTACTTAGTAATGGATCTACCTAGCGCTTATGCCATTATAACGAACACGAAGGGCAATATAGGGTCCCCTTGCCTAATACCATGCGAGATGTTGAAAAAAACTTTAGGGGTGCCATTAATAAGAATTGATATCTTAGGGGTAGATATACAGTTGAAGATCATATTGATCCAAGCTTTGGAGAAACCAAAGGCTTCTAGACATTTGCATAAGAATCTCCAATCCACTTTATCATGGGCTTTTTGTATATCTAGTTTGACTAGCATACATGGTTAATTATTGTTTTGGAGAGTATGGACAATCTCTTGCGCTATGATTATCCCTTCAAACATCGATCTATTGGCAACAAACCCTGTTTGTTCTTCTGAAATAGTTTTAGGTAAAAAAAAATTAAGCGGTTTGCTAGTGCTTTAGATAGGATTTTGTATATGGTTTTGCATAGGGCTATTGGTCTAAAGTCCCCCATGGGTCCTCGTAATTATGTTTTTTGGGAATAAGAGTTAGGAAGGTGTTATTAATTTCTGAGATAAGTGTTCCTGAATTACGGGTAGCTTCCAAAGCTTGCCATAGATCTACTCCTATGAAATGCCAACATCTTTGGAAGAAAAGAGCCTGAAAGCTATCAGGCCTCGGTGCTTTGTTAGGGATCATTTGAAATTGTGCTTATTTTATTTCTTCTAGCGTGAATTTACTATTTAGCCATTTGTTGTCTTAAACTGTAATTAATTTTGGGATTGAATATAACATTATTTTTTTGAGATTTAAGATTAGATGCTTCATAGTTGTTTAGAATATTTTCATAGTATTTGACAAATTCTTTGGCTATTGTTTCAGGATTTTCAATCATATTTCTTTGGGGGTCTTTAATTTTAACAATTCTATTGATGTCTCGCATGGATTTAGTGTTGTTGTGAATTGCTTTTTGTATTTTTGTCACCTGCTGATAACCAAACTTCCTTGACTTTTGTTTCCAATATAATTATTCTTTGGTTAAAAGATCTTCACGTTTGGCCATTAGCTCTTTTTCGTTATAGTTTCTTTCTTCATTCATTCCAAACTTAATAACTTCTTCATTTAGAATATCTATATCTTTTTCTACTTCAATTTTTGCTTCAAATATATTATGGAAGTGTTCTTTATTCCATTTAGGAATTTTATTTTTTAGGGTTTTGAGTTTTGATACAAAGCAGAACATTTTTTATCCTTCGAAGGATTCTTCGTTCCACAATGTTTCTAATAAGCTTAAAAAATCCTTATGTTGGAACCACATGTTTTCAAATTTGAAAGGATTTCTAATAGGCTTGCCTTGGTCAGAGATTTCAAGTCTGATCGGGAAATGGTCTGACACTGCATTAGTAAGGATTTCCGTTGATAAATTAAAATCAAAGGTGCCTAGGTCACCCTTAACTAAAAACCTATCTGATCTTTCCACAATATGACTGAACCCAACTCTTCTATTGTTCCAAGTGAAGGTTCCATTTCCTATCTTTAGATCTAATAAATTGTTTTTGCTTACCTAGGAGCAAAAGTCTTTTTATGATTGAGAAATGTTTGTAGAACCTCCAAAATTTTCAAAACACTCTAAGATTGCATTGAAGTATCCTCCTAATATTATGAATTCATTTTCATGTTCTATGTATTTTTGTATGTCCATCCACACTTCTCTTTTCCTATTATTCTCGATAGGACTGTATATATTACATATGATGAATTTTAGCCGACTGTTTATGCTATTAGCTACTCCCATCATCCAATTTTGTCTTGAAATTTTATTTTCTTGGGATCCCAAATAGCGGCTAGACCACCCGAAGCACCATTAGATTCTATCCATTCTGATTTCCAAACTCCTAATTTAAGCTTTAGTTTATTGGCTTCCTCTTTATTGAGTTAAGTTCCCTGAAAAATAATAATTTCTAAATTAAAGGTTTGAAGGTTTCATTTAAGTAATCTTTGTTTGTTAGGGGCATTTATGCCCCTAGCATTCCAAGTAGTGATTTTCATTGGTCTATGGAAAGGTACTTCCCCATCCCTGCATGAAATAGTTCTGTTATTTTGGTTTGGTTATCAGCGTTTCTGTCCCTAATTCTTAAATTAGTTAATGACTTCCTACCTCTTTTCCTAGGTTCTTTAGGTATTATTGGAGAGTTTAATCCATCAATTAATACTGCTATACCCAAATTTCAATCTAAATTAGTAGTATCTTTAATGACATCATCTGAATCCTACGGACTCACTCTAGGATCATCTTCCGCTATCACTTCATTTCTAATTCCTTGTTCAAGAGTATTTGAGAAGATCTCAATATCTGACTCATTATCTTCATGGTGATCCATTTGTGATCCTTAGTAGTATAGTTTTTTGATTCTACATTCAATTCCTTGTTTTTTGTATTTGTAAACTTACCAGATATCATGTTTTCATTTTTGTGACAAAGTTGATCCTCCATTAATGACTTACTAATTTCTATTGCTGGAGATGTATCTTTAATGTCTTCAATGAGAATTTCTTCATAATGTTTGGTGTTACGATCTTCTATGTTATTTTGGTAATCTAAGGTAATGGGAATATCTCTATTTTTTATTAGTTCTATGTTCTGATAATCAGGGCCTTCATCTATCTCTTTTCTATTTACTTTCCCTATAAAACTATTTGATTCAGTACTTAGTGAGACCTGTATGCCAGTGTCATTATTACCTTCAAAATTTGGTTGCTCTAATTGGTTGAAGGATCTTTCTCCAAATTCTTCAATATTTTGGTAGTCATCATCTATATGAAAGCCTATATTTTTATAAACTGATTTCATTTCTATAGGGATATTGATTTCTCCCTGATTTTCAGAGGATCCATGTGTTATTGTGTTTTCTGAACTTTCACTAGAGTTAGTCCTTTCTTTGATTATATGCCACTATATTAGTTGGTCCCACACTTCATTATGGGCATTCATAACATCTTTGATAACCTCATATAGGAAATCCATATCTTCTTCTACTTTTTTGATAATCACTATCTAGATTTGTGACTGTTTTGTTAGAAATAGGAAATGCCCTATTCTCCCAAGAACACCTGCATGCAAACCTGTCACATGGAAGAAGCAAGATATAGACAGAAGAAGAGAAATAGATATGGAGGCCAAAAAGCCAGAGGAGACATCGTATGCAACAGAAAACAATATATTAACAATATGTTTCTATGAATTACAATGTGATGTGAAAACTCTGTAATGAAAAACTAAGAGGTGAATCCTTATAAAAGGAATCACGAAACCCTAAAAGGGAAACCCTAAGGTTAGCTAAAGAAAAATAGAGTGAATAGGTGAGTTAGTAATTAGATCATAATGATTTAATTAATAACCCGATAGACTATTACTCTAACACCCCCCCTTAAAATAAGCTTAGGGAGAAGCAAAACCTAGGAAACTACTGCAGAAAGTAGGAAAGATGGGTCCCGGCAACAAGGCTTGATCAGGTACCCAAAACATGAAATAAACTAGAAGAAGGAAACTAAGCCTCCAATCTAGGGAAAGGTGTCCCAGAGAAAGGAACAAGAAAGAGCAAGAAGCATCTCCGAAGCATGTAGCTGAAAACTCTGTCAGAAGAGACTGCTGAAACCCCCACTGAAGTGCATGACCAGGTAGAGAAGACAATATCTGAAGAGCTGATCAATCAAACCAGGAAGCAATAGAACCAACAGGAGAACCCCCCCATAATGCTGAACAGGGAGAGGTGACAGGAACACTGAAATGCATGCCAGAAACATCTGTAGAAAGTAGAATCAGGAACACCAACAATGCAACAGAAGTACAAGCACAGGATAAAGGGCGGTGTCACTGACACACAGCATGGGAAAATGTTATGGAAGGTACACTCACTTGACAAAGGTGGATGAGCCTAAAATGGCATAACATCATAACCCCCCATGGCACTTTATAACAGAGTGCAAGTACAACAACCATACAAGGTGTACAAGATCCCAGAAATGCAGAAGTAGGCACTTTATCACAGTGCGTTTACAGAAAAAAAGATGCAACAGTGGAGAAGCATACAATGCTCAAAATTTAGAAAGAAGAGTGAGCCAGAAGTACAGAGAAGAGATCCCAGGACCTGTAAAACCCAAGCAATCCGCCAGAGTGCAAAAACTGCCAAACTCAGAGGAGAGATAACCTGGAGTAGAATCTGGAAAAATACCCCTGCAACTGAATAGTTCACTGAACCAGCTTTCCGACAATATCTGGTTTGCCAAAAATGGAGTTCGGATGAGCCAAATATGGCTCCCGGAAGGCAAAAACAAACATCAGACTTCAACAACAAAAAACGCTATCAAAACAGCAGACCCAAAAAACTTAATCACCATAGTCAGAAAGAGCTTTTCGACGATATAATGAAGTCCAAAAAAGGCCTCTGTATGCTCCAGATAGAGCGAAAAAGGCAATAAAAACCCAAAAAGGCTCCAAAAGGAAGAAATAAGCCCCTGGGGCTAAAAAAATTTGGGCCCCTGGGTGCATGGCGCATGCAGGGGCTGGGGCGGAGCTCCTGATCCGGCATATGACCGGCGGCTAGTAATATATGCCCGCGGGGGCTAAATAAAAAATGCGCCACCGGAGGAGCGAAGACCGTCGGCGGAGCGGCGCAGACAGCCGAAGCGGGGCGACACAGGGGAGCTAGTAGGGCAGCGCGGGCCGTGGAGCGGGCCGCAGGGGCGGCGGAGCCGGAGGCGGGGACCGGAGCAGCGGGGGAGGCCGGGCGGCGGGGGCCGCTGAGAGGTGAGTGGCGGGCCAATCACCGGCCGGCGGTGGTGGAGCGCTGGTGGCTCGGCGGCGGCCAAACCAAAAATGCACAGATTGCATTTTAAAACGCATTAAAAAATCATAAAAAATAATTTTTTTTTAAATTTTTCTTGAAAAATGTGCCCATACGGCCCTGGAAGGCCAAGAAATTTCTCCCAGAGGCTTCGGTGTCCAAATCGGACGTGCCTTATATGGATTCTGGGGTTTTTGGGCCTTCTGGACGCAACCGTGAGGTCAGTTTTGGTCCAAAGTACCCCAAAAAATAAAGACCCCCCAGAACCAATGAAAAATGCCAGAAAAGACTGGAGAACTCCAAACCCCCGTACTGCGATGAGCTTGCTTCAAGAAAACCAGAAAAACGAGCAGCAGGAGCGCTCTGATACCATGTTAGAAATAGGAAATGCCCTATTCTCCTAAGAACACCTGCATGCAAACCTGTCACATGGAAGAAGCAAGATACAGACAGAAGAAGAGAAATAGCTATGGAGGCCAAAAAGCCAGAGGAGACATCATATGCAACAGAAAACAATATATTAACAATATGTTTCTATGAATTACAATGTGATGTGAAAACTCTGTAATGAAAAACTAAGAGGTGAATCGTTATAAAAGGAATCACGAAACCCTAAAAGGGAAACCCCAAGGTTAGCTAAAGCAAACTAGAGTGAATAGGTGAGTTAGTAATTAGATCATAATGATTTAATTAATAACCCGATAGACTATTACTCTAACATGTTTTACTTTAATGAGGTGTTGTGCATTTATAACATCTTTGATAACCTCATATAGGAAATCCATATCTTCTTCTACTTTTTTGGCAATCACAATCTGGATTTGTGACTGTTTTACCTTAATGAGGTGTTGTCCATGTGAATGTTCTAGATTTTCTTGGTTCTGAACACTTTTTTAGGTCTTAGTGTTTTCTGATTGTTTTCCTTCTAGCTTATCTTGATTCCGCACTACCTCTTTAACTATGTTCTCTGTTGACCTATCAATTCTATCATTTTGGATTATGGTAGTGCCTTCTTTCATAATATCGGGAGTAGTACCTACTTCCTTCTCATTTTCTATTTGATTTATATTTTTTGGTCTACTGAGGATTCATTCTCATTTTTTGGATTATCTTTATTCCAATTAGATAAGGAGATTTCTATATTGTCAGAAGTAAATCCGTCTTCAAACTTTTGAAGGTCAGAATTGTGGGGGTTTGTAATTGATTGGGAAGATATATTCTTTCTTTATACAATTTCTCCTTCCTCTACATCCTGATCTAAGGAATGTTGAGCATTTGTGGATTGGGCTCTGTAATCAGGGTTTGATATATCTTGATTGTTAAGTTTATTACTTAAGCAACTGTGGAGGGTGAGGCCCTAGATTTATCAGGCGAGGTCCGAAGGGTGTTCAACCATGTGAGGCTAAGATATGTGGTTTGGCTACAAACATTATTTCCTTCATGCTCCTTACTAAGAAAAACTATATCATTGACTTCTCCTTCATAAATTTCAGGATATATATAATATAATGACCTATTGGTTATTATTTTAATGGGATCCATCAATGTTTCATTTCTTTTTAACTTAATAAGAATTTTGACCGAAGATGAAATAAGAAAATCTACTTCTAAACCTACCGTAATTCCTATGATATTTCCAATCCTTTCTAATATTTTACTGTGCATTAGTTCTACAGGGAAATTGTTGATCTTTACCCACCTTAAGACCTATTTAGATGAGAAGTTTGAAGGATCAAAGTTGGGTTTCCAATTGAGGAAATTTACACAGTGGCCTTTAAAGAAAATTGGAGAATTACTAAGGAGATTTTCCTTCATAACTATATTGTTGCAATCTATATACATAAACTTTTTGAGAGATAGGTTATACTTACCTGGTTATTAAAGGCCTCGCTCAACCAGTCTGCAATACCCAATATTGAATATTTAGGGTTGTCCCAGTATGCGATGAGGCCATGAGTTTCACAAGGTTGCCATAGACCCTCAGTGTAAATATCATCAAGGATTACCGTTTTAGGTTTAAAATCCTTCCTCCCTAACTTAGATTCAAATTTCAAAGAATGATGGAAATTTTCTATCCGCTCGACATCTTCCCGCAAAGCCCTAGTTACGGTAGACATAAATTATTCTAATAAAATATCGAGTAATTTTACCAACTTGAAAGGGCCTTTTTTAAGACCAAACTCATACTGCCTTCTTATCTCATTCGTGACCATTTTAGGGTTTTGGGTACCCTAAAAACCATTTTGTTCCAGATTAGGGCCGAGCACAAATTGCTTATTTTAAACGATATTCTTTCGTAGCAGAGGTTTTTCCCTTGCTTGACCTTTTTTCCTTTTTTTTTTTTTTTCCTATGGACTAGTTGCCAATCTTTTTCCTCTATTGGATTGAGAGGACTTTGCTATTCATTATTGATGTATGCTTGTATGGTTTCCAATTGCTCAGATATACGCCTTTGCTCTTCGTCAAATTTCTCTATTAAAACATCGAAACTATTGATATTGGTGGGAAATCTTAGGGCATATTTGGTATGCTCATTATTTTTTTGTTTTTTATTTTTTCAGACTTGTGTCACAGATTTTGGGCAGAGCAGGCAAGGAATTTTTATAAGACCATAACTTGTTCTTCTGTAATGTGCATACTGCCTTCTTATCTCATTCGTGACCATTTTAGGGTTTTGGGTACCCTAAAAACCATTTTGTTCTAGATTAGGGCTGAGTACAAATTGCTTATTTTTAACGATATTCTTTCGTAGCGGAGGTTTTTCCCTTGCTTGACCTTTTTACCTTTTTTTTCCTATGGACTAGTTGCCAATCTTTTTCCTCTACTAGATTGAGAGGGCTTTGTTGTTCATTATTGAGGTATGCTTGTATAGCTTCCAGTTGCTCAGATATACACCTTTGTTCTTCGTCAAACTTCTCTGTTAAAACATTGAAACTATTGATATTGGCAGGAAATCCTAGGGCATATTTGGTATGCTCATTATTTTTTTTATTTTTTTTCAGACGCAACAGATTTTGGGCAGAGCAGGCATCTCTTCTTAATAAATCAATTGATAGTGTCATTATTTTATTACTATCATAATTAAATTTTTAATTTCATAATATGCTATTTTGTAATTTGTATCTTTCAATTTTTTTTTGGCCCGATTCATTTAGTTTTGGTGGGACAATAATGAGCAGATTATTGACATGTGACAAAAAATTTCCCTACACTGGTGGGGCTATTTCCAGCCCCACCCCATTTTCACTTGGGAAGAGAGAATTTGCATGTTTTGCAATTCTGGGAAAGTGGAAACCGAACATCACTTTATTTTAGAATGTGAAGCCTATAAGGACAATAAGGATAAATTTGCGAATACTATATCTGATAGCTCTTGGCATAACCTATTCAGCGAGGAGTACATTGAGAAGTTAGGGGGACTCATCATCAACTTGCACAAGAAACGAACCGAGTTACTAAAGTCGGCTTAAGTTGCCTTACTGTCTCATAAGCTATGTTTAGCCTTGCGAACGTTAAAATTTTATCTATCTATCTATCTATCTATCTTGCTCAAATTGAGAGGGTTAAAAATTGGGAACTCCTATTTTATAAGAAAAGATTCCAAATAAACCTTTAGCCCCCAAAAAATTTATCATGGGCCTCCGACTTCAAAATATTATATATATATATCCCAAGCCCCCCATGGGACCCCTGCCTTAGGTAGGTAGTCTATATCGATCACGCACGGCACGACTCATGTATGAAAAGGAAGATCCCCTCGAGTTTGCAGGTATCGGTAAGAAAATGATTATGGATGCTATCGATTAAGTCTGTATGTTTTAGGGAAAGCCTTGAAAACCTCTGTTGTGAGACGATGGCTGAAGGAGAACTTCTTCCCGGCTTACCGGACGACCTGGCAATTCAGTGTATTGCAAGAGTGCCGACATTCTTCCATTCCACGCTCACCCATGTCTCCAAATCATGGAAATTTCTTCTCCAATCTACCATCTTCTTCACTGTGCGGAAGGCCTTCAATCTGCAGGAGGAACACCTCTTCCTATGTGTGAGAACCCCCGCCTCTTCATATCAATGGTGCACCTTGCATCGATATAATTCCCAGACACTTTGCCGCCCTCTACCTCAAATGCCCTCGCAACCTATTGGAGTAGCCTGTGCAGTCACCGACAATAAGCTCTTTATTCTGGGTGGCTCTGTCAATGAAGCTGTATCATCCGCAGTATGGGTCTACGACTGTTATACCCACAAATGGAATCCTGCTCCTCGCATGAGAGTTCCCAGAGAGTTCAGTGCAGCAGGAACAATTGATGGCAAGATGTATGTAATGGGTGGTTGCCAGGTCAATACCTGGGCAGGTTCCACCTCTTGGGCAGAGGTTTTTGATCCTTCTACAGGGGTCTGGAGTCCTGTGCCAAGCCCTGCTGAGATAAGGGAGAGATGGATGCATGGGAATGCTGTGTTGGAGGGTAAGCTTTATGCAATGGCTGATAGGGGTGGGGTCGTGTACGATCCGTTGACTTCTAATTGGAATTATGTTTCCACGAGGCTTGACAATGGTTGGAGGGGCAGGGCTGCTGTGGTTGATGGGATTTTGTACTCATATGACTTTCTGGGTAAGATTAGGGGCTATGATCTTGAAAAGGACAGATGGCTTGAGCTTGAGGGTTTTCAGAAGCAATTGCCCAAGTTCTTGTCAGGGGCCACTTTGGCCAACGTAGGTGGCAGCCTGTACGTGGTGTGGGAGAGAGAGGGTGCTAACAAGCATACTGATTTACTCTGTGCTGCTCTGGAAGTGAGGAAGGAGTCAGATGGGTGTCTGAGGGGTACAATTCTTTGGTCTCAGGTTATCTTGAGTGGTCTTCCCAGAGGGACATCCACCATTCAGTGCTTGTCTATGAAACTATGATCAATTGGGACTGTTCGGAATTTTTCTAATGTTAGTAATGAACTTGGAAGGCCTGGAAGTTGCGATTGGGTCGGGAGAATGAGTAATATGCTGTCTTAATCCCTTCTGAGACGGGTAGGGTACAAAAATTCCTTCTGCTTTGTTTCGATGCCCCTACACATTAATGCAAGAATGCACACTGTATCAGCTCCTCAACTCTCGTGCATGTAACTGATATTACTGAGTGAGAATTCCATGAAGGTGGAACTACCGACCTTGTGGAACGCACAGACTTGATGTATGGAATCATTCTCTAATGTCATGAACTCTAATGATCATTAGTTGGCTTTCCTTTCGTAGCAAAAACGTATCCATGTATATATTTGTGCATGCAGCTATTGGATTTCCTTGAATTCATGATTAATGAGGGCTGTAATAGTTCTATTCCTCCCTTACATGGTCTTGTTATTGGCTACTTCGTTATTAATAATGCTAAACATACGAAATATTGCAAGGGATTATGCATGATAGAGATGTTGAAATTCAAATTAATGAATGGGTGATCATTTTGTTTTCTTTTGTATACCAGATAACATCCATTAATTATGAATGAAACTTGATACCATCAGTGTATTTCTTCTTTGCCATGGCTCATTCTATTTTGTCTCACTCTGTTATCGAGTTCTTTCTAGGTATTTCGCATTGTGTAAATTTTTTTATTCTAGCAGCAAGAATTAAGCATCATTCTTATTCCCTTCTCGAAGAAATACTTAACTTGCTGAATTTTGTCATGCAATATAAGCGTCTAAGCTATATATACATTGATTCCTTGAATTATCTTTCGCAAAGCATCCTGTAAAAACTGACAATAACCTGAGTGAGTTCATTCACGTAAAGATTGCCCCTAAATTTGAAGTGTTGCATCATGCTCGAAACTTTGCAATTTCTTTTGTTAAATGAATACCAGCCACTCTCCAAAATCAGTGGAAACAAGGTTAATGCAGTGCTTTAGGAGCCATCCATGAAAAGAAATGATAAAATGGTGGATATTCGAATTACATGGTGGTCCCATGAAGGCATGCTTGCCTGGCTTGTCAAGGTTGTATGAGAGTGTTGCAGAGAAGTGGTCCCATGCATATCTTGAGTTTTGTTGCTGCCCTTGCACAGAATAAACAGGAAGCTTTTACAGAAAATTTCAATTTTCGCTTGGCAATCTTTTTTAATATCCTCGAGTCTCACTTCCGCTCCATCTACTTGAAGTCTGCTGCCAAAATGTTTTCTCCAGTTTTTGTACTCAACAGGCTATTTCTAATGATAGCAGATTTCCACAATCCATAACAATGTTGCTAGTATGCCTCTGGATATGATTGTGTGTAAGTTTTTAAAATCGACGTTTCGGATCAAACTCCACGATCCATCATCATGATGATGGATCGTGGAGTGTGATCCAAAACGTCGATGTTAAAAACTTACACACAATCATATCCAGAGGCATACTAGCAACATGTTATTTCTACTTGTAACTTAACTAGACAGTTTCATGGACTGCCAAAAGAGTTAAAACTGGAGCAGTAGGGCTTTCTTTCTTGCATTTGCAGTGTATGTTATTTAACTATCCAAATTGGATAGCCTTACTTATCTTATTGTCCTGATACCACTACTGCCAAAAGAGTGAAAACTGGAGCAGTAGGGCTTTCTTTCTTGCATTTGCAGTGTATGTTATTTAACTATCCAAATTGGATAGCCTTACTTATCTTATTGTCGTGATACCACTCTATGTAATTTCAAATCCATTGATAAATAATCATAATGCCATCATGCAACTGGTTGAGAAAGATTTTGCTAAGACTAAGAGCACTGAAAAGTTCCAACGATAAAATTTCATTCTATTTATCTCCCTTGAATCATTGCTTATATCATATTTTTGAAGACTGAGTTTTGCTACTATAATGTTGACTAATATGTTTTTATTATATACATGGTTTCCAACTTGGCTCTGAAAAGTTTTGTCCACACAATTGCCAGCTGGATCCTTGTCCTGGTCTAGCTACTGCACTCAACTAGATTGCCTAGTTGTAATCTAACTATTACATACCATTAGGTTGGCCACAAATCACGCATTTAGCATTGGAGAAGCTCACTGACAATGTTGCCATTTATCTGTTATTTACTAATTTCCCCTACGATTCTACTTGTGAGAAAATAACGCAGACCTCATTTTACCCATGTTGCTGCTCCAATAATTAACTTCAAATTGAAGTGATTTTAGAGTGTGTTAGAGTAGTTGAAATTGCAAATGAGCTGTTTAGCTTGCAAATTACAGGCAACTAGAAGAATTAGATTAGGTCACATGACATAAAAGGATTATTTTTACTTAGAAATATCAGTGTGGGGAAAACCAACTGAAAGTGATAATTGCACAAGGATTTTTTAACATAAAAGGATTGTTTTACTTAGAAATATCAGTATGGGGAATTCCAACTGAAAGTGATAATTGTACAGTTTCCTCTACTTCCATCAACAATGGCTCCGATGCAGAGAGCTCTAAGAATCATACTTCTCACTCTCTCTAGTCTCCTATCTTCTGAATCCTGCTTTAGAAAGATGATAGGAGCATATTGTAGGCATCAGTAATGAAAAACTGACTATTCACTGCTATTTGGTCAAGTTGTCAACATTCATTAACTCCTACTTCCTATCTCTCTTTCCTCCTATCTCTCTTTCCTTCTTATTGCATAACCTACGGTTCCTCTTACACATTCTGACTGAGTTTTGTATTCTGATCATGGTTTCCCAGAATAGGAGAGACACAATCTAAACTGTTACCGAGTTTTCTGTTTAATGGAAAAAACTGTCATAGAGAGCAGGATAGAAATTGCGATGACACTTTAAATTATTGAATGCCAATAACGTAACTGCCACCTTGATCTAACTGAGTTTTTTGGACACACCACTCTGATTCTGACAGGTTCTTAAAGTTTGATGTTTTTCCTAGATCCTTGTGGCTCAGGCATCCTTCAGTAATGTTTTAACATTTTATAACATTTTACAATACAAGTGATTATATCCAAGGTCAGAACTAGCCTCTAAACTAAGCTCTGCTAGTGCTGTAAATGCATAATTGAAAAAAAAATTCACAATCATTACTTGTATAACTATCAGTCAGGTTAACAGTAACTTTACTGCGAGCCAGATCATCAGTAAGTTACCTTGTGCTATGTTTATTCGTTTGATTAAGATGTAATTTGAAATTATATCATAAGCTTCACAGTTGGCTACTTGAATGTGGTCCATATGAGTTATTGACTGGCAACTTAAGTAATTTTGTTTTGCTCAACCAAGTCATCTAGCACACCTAATTTTCAATTTTTTATATTCTTGAATTCAAGTCTCATGAAAGGCACATCCGCATACATAGAAAATAACTTTATATTTTTTTATGGTTGAATTGGCATTATTCTGTTACTTTTGACCTCTCCTTATCTCAATATCAAATTTCTTTGTCAGCTTATTAATAAAATCATAAATATTAATTCTTACTTGATAACAGGGTGGAGGATATTCTAGTCACACTTGGCTCCCCAGTAATAGGGATAAAATACCTGGAAGGAATACATCTTTCTTTGCTCCTTGAAGTATTTAAATCTATCCTTTGCTGAATTGAATATTGGATTGTGCTTCTATAGGAAAGGAATGTGTGAATGAATATCTATTGCTAGATTATGCTGGTATTTTAGATATCTTGGGATCTCCTCTATTATTGTTGTAGAACCTATGTCAATTTATGGTGGCCTGTGTTGTACTTTAACCACCTCTATCAACTGTCATTGTTGAGCAAATAAAACAACAAATCAAAGAAGGCAGTAGAAATTGCTAAGGCCCATTGCAGCTAGCCAAATTCAGGATATTCCTTCCCTGGGTTCTAGATTCAACTACATATCCTATAATCAGTTTTGCACATTGGCTTATCAAGTGGCAGCTCACCTAGCCTATTGGCTAAAAGTTTTGTAAGTCACTACGACTACAACTTGCAAAACTGTGACTTTAGGTAACGTCTCGTGAGATTTCTCTCCCCTCTCAGCAATAAGGGAGGCTCCCTTCTTACCGTAGGTGGCTTCAACAGAGACTGTAATGTCCCACTTTTGAAATAGTTTTTAATAATAAAAAATAATAGACCACTATATATTAATTATAACCATATGTTAATTATATATAGTAAAAATAAATAATGTTATTTTATAGTTACACTGATTATATATATAGAATAAATATTCATTATTAATCAATATATTATTTACAAATATATTAATAAATAAATATATAAATAAGGAAAATATATAAATAATATATCTTAATAGATAAATATTTACAAATACATCTTAATATATATATATATAATTTGATCGATAATAGGCCGAAGCCCTTTTATATTATGATGAATAAAAATAGTTACAAAGATGGATCTCTGTTCAAACGGGCACTGGTAAGAAAGAACGGAGAAGAAAACTTCCAGTCTAGCCTGAGACCTAGGTCCTATATAGCTTAAAATTTACAAAATGAAAGGGCATACCCCAGTTTCCAGGGTTTATTAAGGTTAGTTCCTTTCCTTGATATTTAGTTTATTTAAGAATTTACTACAATGCCTCGTTATTTTGAGGACTTTTAGAAGGAATACCTTCCTTACAAATAACTTTTGTACATATTCAAATTTACATAAAAGATCTGACTTTGTTTAATCCATTCATTGAAACTTGGCGACTTTGAGTGTTTCACCACTGGTATACAATTTTTCTTATCAAGATTATAGTTAGTAGTCCTTTAAAAATTCCATTCGACAATAGGGAAATCAAAAGAAATTTGCAATTATCTTTTCACATATTTGATAAGATATTAATTAGTCCAAATATCGAATATATAATTCTATTAATAATCTTTGTCTATATTGTCTATCTATTATCGCATATCTATTTATATGTTTAAAGACAGTGTATCCTATTTTGTTGTTTGATTATTTTATTAGCTTTATTACATACCTTTCTAATTATTTTTGGTTTTCTTTTATGATTTCCATCTTGTATTATTCTGTAAATAGATTAATTATTTAATTTCATAATTTAGTTGAATATGTTCTTTTTAATTTATCTATACTATAATTTAATTTAATTACTTTACAATATGTTTCCTCATACATATTTTGCTTGAAGCCAAGCATGTATGTTATAAGACCATTTTATATTAACTTTAATTCATATACTATACTGTCTTAAAATTTACATTCCATAGCTTTTACACAAAAACCCTGTCTCTGGGTATTCATTCTTTTATGTCGATCAACTACCGAGTATAGAGTAAACATTACTCTGAAATCCAGCTAATAAGAGTGACTTTGATATTCTACAGTAAATAACGTTTACAACTAAGATTGAGGATGAAGTAAAATAGGAAACCTAACATAGTAAATGAAGCTTACTTAAAGACTAGCAAGGTTCTGCGATCAGCTATACTAAAAAAAGTATACTTACAAGACATAAACCCAAAACAACCATAGCAACCAAGACACAAAGGCTAAGACAACGTTCAAAAAAAACAAAACCATTGAGCAGAATGATCATGAGAACTCCTAGCTGCGGGGTTCAATGACTATGATGTCCTCATCGGATTCAGAGTCAAGATCTCTGAGAGCTTCCTCTGTGTCGAGCTTAGGGCGTTTGGTGAGCTTTGGTCTGGTGGCTTTGCGAAGAAAAGGAAGCCGAACCGCATACTGACTTCGATCTTGGTACACCAAGGTTTTAGTAGCCTCTACCCCCACCGAATTGAAGAAGACCTCAGACCAGTTGCTATTGTCTTCAATAATGTTATGCCATCTTAGGAGGAAATGTAAATATCTAACCATCTCAGGCCATAGTTTCTCAAAGGCCACTTCATCCTTAATGTACAGAATTGGCCTTTTGGGAACATTGAGAAATTTTAGGCTACCTACGGGCCACTTCATATAATCTTCGGGGTGGGGAATTTCCAGTTGGTTGTTTACGCTCTCCACCACATTATTAAGACCTTTTAACCAAGTTTCGTCAAACAGGGCAATGCACAAATTTTTAATGTGCCAATATTTGATTTTTGCCCGAAAGGCCACTGCAATGAAAATGCCAATCACATCTCCATTGGTGCGCCAACTCCTGTTGTAATCCAGGTCTCTTTCCCCAGTGATTTTCTTGACAACCAATCTGGATATGTCATCTATCTTCTTTAAGATGCTCCCCCAACGTTCTGGTTTAACATGCCCTACAAAAGCCATAGTTCGTTCTTCATATTTATGAAACATGGAGATAGTTGTCTCCATTGTAATGAGAACTAGTTAGGGAAGGAGGGACGAGGATTGTTGTGACTAGGTATCGTAATTGATCGCAGAACAGAACAAAGGATACTTTAGAAGCTAAGGCTAGAGAATCCGAGAGGTTTCTGGAATGTGCAAGACGGTTCTAGAGATCTCTCTAAGATGTAGATTTAATGATGAACGCTAGAATGATGGGTGGTGTTATGACATCAAGGAGCATGGCATCAGGAAGAAGTTTCCAGATGTTGCATTAGGGAGGGAGATATGGCTAAATTTTGGAAAAGGTTTGAGGTGTCATAGTAAGATTAATTTATTAACAATCTTATCGAAAGTTGTTTAATAGTTTGATTAAATTCTGTGTGAATATTAAGATCTATTTGTTATTTAAATTTTACCTAAAATAGTGTCTTTTTTTTTATAAAAATATTCCTGATGTTCTTAAGGTATCTTTGATTCTGTTTGACATGTGAAAATGACCTTGAGGGAATAGATTGTCAATATGATGGAGTAAAAGGACCGGAGTTATTACTTTCGCCTTTTAAGTTTATATTATTTATAATTTAAATAATGAAAACAAAGAATGTCATAGATCTAATTATAAATACTTAGCTTAAGTCGGGGTTAACCAAAGTTATATCTTCCCCTTCAACACCTCTATTAGCTAAGGCGTCTGCCTCTTTATTACCTTCTCGAAAGATATGTTCAATTCTAGTTTCTTGGAACTTATCCACAAGATCGATAACTTCTTCAAGCTTTGAGTTTAAGATCCAGTTTGGTGTACTTCTTTTTCTTAGCGCATTTAAGATTATTTGGGAATCCCCTTGAATGAATAACTTCCGTACCCCTGCTTTAAGGCACAATTTTAAACCTTCATGAAGTGCATCTAGTTCCGCTAGGTTATTAGAAGAAATTCCTAATGGCATAGCCCTTTTTACCAACCATTCTCCATATTCATTTCGGATTATGCATCCCAGACCAGCTTTCGCTGGATTAGCTCGTGATGCACCATCGAAGTTTAATTTCATCCATACGCTTGGTAGTCGATTAACTGCACAAATATATAAATGAAGCAATTAATACAAAGACTAAGTAGTCGATTATAATAGTCTGCAACCTTCAGCGTGGAAAGACATGACTGCAGACAGGACCGCTGGGAGGATATAAGAATGAGTTGTAGACATTGTGAAGGGGCACCGAAAAATAAAAGAAAACATAATAATATAGTCAGTGCTGAATACAATACAGTCAGCATAGGAAGCATTTCATTTAACATTGACAAAGGATACGTGGCAGCTACTTAACACTGGAAAAATGTAGAAGGAACATCAGCATATGAAACGATACACTCAGCACGCAGTAGCAGCAAATAGGAATCAAGCTTCAAACAAAGACTTACTGTATATAAATATTCAGTAAGATGTCTATATTGACAGTAGTTCATACTATATATATATATATATATATATATATATATACGGGTATTAATAAATCTGTGGACTGGGAAATAATATATATATCTGTATATACATTCTCAAGATTATGAAAACAATAAGACTAACAGAAATTATTTAAATATAAATATATATATTAATGACATTAGAATTATATGTACCAGTTAGGTTAGATATATTTATATATAGTTATAATATATCTAAATTATATAGATAATAGAATATTTAAAATATAAAATATAATTCTGAATTATATAGATATCAAATATATATATCTGGAATTATAGATCTATACATGTATGGAGAATATATGTAAATGTTAGAGTTATATAAGTGTGTGCATATATATATATGTAAATATATTCATATATATATATATATATATATGTAAATATATTCATATATATATATATATATATATAATTTTAATTGTTCATAATTATTTGAAGTAGTTTATTAATAGTCTATTTCTTAATCACTTACTATAGCCCCTTGAGAGGATAGGTTTCTGTCAATCTGGGAGAGGCAGAGTAAATCCTCACCAGATAGGTGAATTCCAATATGGGTAAGGATATGTATTTCCAATGCCTTGAGGGAAAATCCTGAGATGGGTACGAACATGCAGTCCCAATGCCTTGAGGAAGCCTACTTGTAGATTGGTGTCAAGCGCCCTGCGACATGGAAATTACCATCCTCCTTAAGGTTGGCATGTTTAAGTGAGAAAGAGTTGGGCCTAAATGTATTAATTGAATCATTCATCATTTCTTAAAATGAATTCAATTTAGATGCATAGTAATGTATGTTAATCATTGAAAATTGATAGCCTCCTAGTTGGGGACATTACAAAGACCTAACTGAAATCAACAAAAGGGCGGTTCTTCTTAATCAATTCCTCTTTTTTTCAGGAATGATTCATATACACAACTACAACTTTTCAACTTAACAAAAGGTATCTATTGCTATGATAATACTAGTGGCTCAGGGATTGATGTAAGAATAACACCAAAGACAACAGTTTACTTATATAGTTTGTGAAACAAATACAGGAACCCAAAGTCTCCTATGCTTATCTCGAATAAGGATTCAATAATCAGAATAACCTATAAGGCACAAACTCTCTTATTGGATACTCTCAAACTTAGTAAAAATACTTACAACTAAAGCCCAAAGTCTGTCAGTTTTAAGTAATTGCAACCACTACTAACTATAACAATTCTTTCTCTTGAAGCACAAAGTCTTCAAAATTTGAATTGAATTATAACTCTGAATGCAATAGGCAGCTCAAAGTCTTCAAAATTCGAATTGAATTATAACTCTGAATGCAATAGGCAGCTCAAAGTCTGCGCGATTGAATTCAAATTCCTCTTGAACAAAGCACCAAAACTCATGATCAACTCGAGAAAATGTCGTCACATAACAGTTTGGATTGGCACAAAGTCTCAAAACAACCTGCTTCTTTTATTGAAAGCAATTTAATCTACATCCAAGCACAAAGTCTTAGAGTGCATATACAAACTGGTAGAGTTTTCTTGCATTGCCAAAAGATGAAAATACAATGAGCCCCCTCGTTTATTTATAGGAGAGGAGTGGAGAAAAAGGTGGAGAAAGAAGGGGAAATCCTTAACTACCTTTGACTTATTCAAGATTACAAAGCCTAATGCACTTGTAATCTGATTACATGTTACAACTTTGCACGTGATACTATCACATGCAATTACAACTTGTTACCCAATTACATGTAATTTGTCAACAAAACTACACCTAGTTATAAAGCTTGTGAAAATGGCTAGGTGTCTGACAAGACACAACTTATACTACATCCTTTGTTGGTTTTCATGCTGCTACAGGATGCCTGATGATTGATGTGTTCTGGTTTGGTGAAAGCATCTCTAACCGGAATATGAATCTGCATCCTTGATTGTTCTGCATCATAATGGTGGCTACTTGAAAAGCATATTTGTTTCTTTCCATCTCTGTCATGAAAGCATTCTATGCCCGCAAACATTCCATCACTCATCCCTTTCTTTGTATGGTGTCAAAATGATACCAAAAGTGAATATCGGAATTTGGGAAGTATGTTGTCAGTGAGAAGAACATTTGCAAATGAGAAGAACTTATTGCACTTTGCGCACTTGAGAGAGTACTCTATGTTTTACAAGTGTAAAATATGTCTCTTAAGGCCAAATTCGGGTGTTGGAAGACCCATTACCAATTTGGGAATATCATGAGAAGTTCATACATGCCATGGGAAGAACTTTTCTTTTAAACTTGTACCTTCTGCTGATGATCTTCTACTTACAAAATACTATCTTTTCTCCTTGTATACCATATGGCTACCATAGACATTCTGTTTACCAAACGCCTGAAATAGAGATCTTTATACTGCTGCCCCCAAAAATCCTTTCCTTGGAAAGGAGTGTGTCCTCCATTATATCTTGCCACTGATTTAAGTCTTCTAAACGCTGCAAGCAATGGTTGTCCTTCTGCAGTAGTTTCACCTTCAGACCAATTGTTTGCATTGCTAAAAACGACAGAGACAAAGCAGTTCTAATCATCATAGCTTTATTGATGCTCCCTGTGTTCACCAAATATGATGTGGAATGAAGCAAGAACTGTAGAATGTTTAGTACCAATTGCTCCATTTGGGGGAAATTCGAATGAAATGAGGTGAATAATTTGATCAAATCTTCTTGCCAAAACAAAGCCTTCTTGAGTCAATAAGGATTCTTTGACAAATGTCCATGATAGAGAATTAAAATGCAAGAGAATAGCAACTGAAATTACTCATTCAAACCTGCAAATCGGAGTTGTTTGCTTGAGATTGCAATGAAGATGCATTATGATAAAAAACGACACCCTAGTATGAGAGACATGGTTTTTAGTGATGATGAGCAAGCTGCAAATAAACTTATTCACCTTGGGCGGACTCCTAAGCCTTTGCTACACGTTCGCAACTCTTATTTGTTTCCAAAATCACGTTTTTGTGCCCTATAGGGGCTTTAAACTTGACGCCACAAGTGCTGGTGCTGGAGCTTTTTTTTTACTAAAACAGGCTTTTGATAGCTGAATACACATTGCTGAGATTGCATCTTGAATAAAGATGGGCGTTTGCAAAGAAATCACACCAAAATCTCTGCTCAAATTGACGTTTTTTGAGAAATAACGGGCTTTAGATGAGCCCTCACACCTCACGCGAGCATATGACAAGTATCATACGAGCTTTTACAATTTGTAATCTCCCCTCAAATCACCGCCCTGAGCTTTATACATATCCAAACACCATGTATAAGCAGTGACGGGTTTTAGCAAGGAGTTCGCAGGTTATAACGTGTTTTTAGAGATGTATTTCATATAAAAAAAAATGCCAATACCTAATATGGCTGCCGACGGGTATTGAGAATGGGAATACACATATATAAATGACATATGATGTGCTCTTAAGACCAACAACGGGCTTTTATCAGCAAATAACATCCTCATAAAGTATCCTACCAAAGTGATTATGGGTTTTTGCAACTCATTCACATATTAAAAACAAGCTAAAAATATGCAATGTCTCCTAAAATTGCCACTCTATATAATGACGAGCTTTGGGAAGGCACTTACAAGTCATTTCAATCATAAAACGGGCTTCATAAGATGTAATACATGCGAAAATCACCACCATTACTCATTAGTGATTAATATCGTGATTTTAGACATTGTATACAAGTCAAAACATTTTTATTTAAACTAATAATTGCAAGTGAACTTAAAAAGTCCACTAATAAATATAAGTTTAAAATCATTTATTTAAAAACGGGTTTCTCATATGCATTTACACGCATTCAAACCTTTTAAAGAGATAATATGCAGTGAGACCTAAAAAAAATCCACTAGCATATTAAAATCTTTATAAAAGTTCACATATTTTTCTTGCAAATATGTACAATGGAGTTTTAATTCCAGATTACATGTAAATGAAACCCAAGATGTCATGTAAAGATCAACAAAAAGCCCACTTATGCAAGATTTAAACAAGAGATGAAAATATGCAAAGTTTGAAAACCCCGCCTGCAATGCGCTTAATCCTTCATTATCTCTTGAAATACAACTCCGATTGATGCCTAAGATAGCTCAAAACGAGCGGAATTGAAAATGCAACAATCCTAGGGCGAAAACCAAAAACAAACCAAACAACTAAGAAATCACCTTAGAGAATTTAGACTACGAAAATTTCGTAGTGAATACAAAATTGAGGACAACATAGCCAATATAACCATTTAGTATTTTCTACAAGTGCCTTATCTTGGGTGTGAAGGGTGATAGGTATATGGGAGCTATGATAAGGGTTCCAAATATTCCCTCCTGGGAAAGAATGCTAGTGGCCGTAAGGTAGCTTATTATTGTATGGTTTTTTTAACAACTCGTAATGTTAAAATCCCTTTTCACTTTTGGTTACTTTGATATTTGGCCAGGGTCTTTTTCGTAATTCCTAGATTCCCTTATAATTTTTAAGCTCAGTTCTATCAGATAGAGAACCTTTTCCCACTTAGGAAACTCACATAAATTATTTAAACTGTACCATGGTGCATAGATATAATGTCACAAGGTTATAAGCTTTGGTGAGATATTTTGGCTTATTATTTTATGATAAACTCTATGTAAGTACATATTTACATATTGGATTTTCACTGATTTGTTTCTTTTATAACACACTGTAAGTACATATTTGATTTTCACTGATTTGTTTCTTTTAAAACACACTGACTTGTCTTGTCAATTTGATTGACAAGAATCGGTGCTAGTCTTAAATCGCTTTTTTATATGGCATCTTGATTGTATTGTTGTTCATATTAATTATTTGATTGTAATTGTGTAGGGCTAATGCATGATGAATAGGATTAATCAAATGAAATAGACGAGTATTCATACCCTTCTTTTGTATGAATATACATTTTTTTGGTCTTTTGGATTGTGTCATGGTCCATATTACTTGTTTCACCCTCTTTTCATAATTTTTTTAGGGATCACATATCACTGATTGAGAAAAATTATTATGCTAATAGAAAGAGGGAAAAACCACTAATTTCACCTCAGTAAAATTGGATCACCTTGAAATCTTAAATAACAGATTTCCACAATCCATGGTGTTACTGCTATGCTTCTGGATGAGATTGTGTGTGAGGTTTTTAGCATCAACATTTCGGATCATACTCCATGATTCATCATCAATCTGTTGAATTTTCTCATGCATTATGAGCTTATAAGCCAATGCCATAGTCTTGCAATTGAAGGTGAATTTCATTTTTTGGGGAATAGGAAGATGCATTCACTCTGAGGTTAGACTTTTGGCACGGAGTACCTTCAGTTAATTTCTTCTGAATTTTAAACCATGAAATGTTGCCTTTTTAAGTATCTTATTATTCATTTAGTATTTATTTTTGTGAGGCGAAGAGGGCTTCTATGTCCTATCTACTTATGTTCCTTTGTCATTCCCTAACATTTAGGCATGTCTTCGACAATCGTCCTATCTTTGCATCCCCCAGTAAATTGACCCGCTTAGGTCTATTGTAATGATCCTAACTGCGGTTAAAGGGAAAATGACTGCAGTAGGTCTGATTTTTTTATATCAAACGTTGCTTGCAAATTTATATAGAATGGTAGTGGCAACCTTGCATGTTTAACTTCTCAATGTTTTAAAGGAAAATATTAGATACCAAAGAACTAAGCTTTAAACATTGAATCTTATTCAGTAATCAAGTAAACGCCTATGTATACTGGAATCATATTACAATCATGACTTTTCCTCAACCGAAATTCCAGAATGAGTCTCAATGAAAATATATGCACCTGGTATCAAAACACCTGAAATGGATGGTAGCACAAGGTGGACTGGTGCTGAAGAATTGCAGTGTATAACCCGCAACTATCTCTACACGTCCCCACGGGATTTCTGTGCAATATGAGGTTGATGCGGCAGCTAACTATTCTGCTCAGCGTTCAGCATTACCCCTCTGACTGTATCACCGAGAGTCATCCCTCTAAGCGGCTGCAGTATAGTCTTGGTTGCTGCACGGGCTGTTACCTTCCAACTTGGTTACAATGCCGTGTTGGCCCGTGAAGTAGCTACGCGATTTCCAGCCGACACCTTCTACAACGATACCCACGCCTCCCTTGTCGCCGACGTCAAACAATGGTTATGTCTGCTGAGTCATGGCCCGCACACGTGAGACTCTCTAATGGTAATCGCCCAGCAGTGATGTTATGCGGGCAATGAGAATAGTCTCATCGCTGTTATTACTCCTTCACTATGCTCCACACAGAAACTATAAACCCTTTGATCCTTATTGCATTCCAAACCACGCTCGAACTCTTGTATCCAACTGCTGAAATGTTACTGATTTCTTTGCTTTCCAAATCTGATTTTGGAAAATGCTGATGGACTAACGATTCTTCTGTATTTATGCATCAAACTCCCAAAGTGAAATCTGAGTTGTATATGGAGTATTTAATCTTACCAATACATTAAGCTCTGAAAATGAAATTTGAGATGATTCTACCACTATTGAAATGCTGGGGCTACGTCCAACCTTTCAAGTTTTCCTCAAGGGTTTGCTTCCTTAAGAAAATATAACCAGTCACAAATGCAACCAAAATTTAATTTCTTGTTTATAATATCTCATGGTGCCTTTCCCAAGAAAACCTTTTTCTTTGATAACCTCAAAGTGAGGGAAAACCCCACAACTTAAGCAATGTGGGATAAAAGTGCTCGCTTAAGTTACTTTAAATCACTTAAGTCACTTTTATAAAATAAAGTAACTTAAAGTCATAAAGTGACTTTATAATATCTTTTTATAAAATAAAGTAACTTGACTTTAGAAAAAGAGCCCAAATAATAAATACTAGCCCACTAAAGCCTGTGACTGGCTGACATCCTCTGAAAGAAGCCATTAGCCTATCCGAATAGGAAGATAGACTAATTAGGCACCATAGTGGCCTACTACGAAGAAGGGGACATTGCAGTCCTCCCTTATCGGGATTGCTTGCCCTCAAGCAGTCTCAATGCTGGATGTTGCAAAATAGACTCACCCTCCCATGTAGCATCCTCGATCGGTAAGTCCTTCCATCGAATCAAGTATTCTCTGATGTCCCTGTTCCGCATTTTCCTTTCTCTGATCTCAATCACCTCAGCTGGAACCATAACCAATTTACCTTCCTCGTCAAGTGGAGGTAAACCAACTGAAGGAACTATCTGCTGTCCAATTGCCTTCTTGAGGCAAGACACATGAAAAAATTATGAATCTAGCTGTCTTCCGGTAGCTCGAGCTCGTACGCTACCTCACCAACCCTCCTGGAGATGCGATAGGGACCATAAAACTGGGGCTTGAGCTTTTTTGACCCACTCTTCTTCAGAGAACTCTGCCTGTAAGCCTGAAGGCGAAGGTAAACCATATCTCCCGACTCGAAACTCCGCTCTATCCGATGTTGATCAACATACATCTTTTGCTGATTCTGTGCCCTCTGAATGTTCTTTCTGAGAGACCTAAGGCTATCCCGATGGTCCTGTAGCCAATCTCTCACAGTCAGTGCCCTGCTGTCCTGAAGAGCCAAGTCTATAAAAGATAATGGCTCGCTGCCATAGAGAGCTCGAAATAGTGACATGTCAATAGTCATGTTATAGGTGGAGTTGTAGCAAAACTCCCCCATATACAACCATCTAACCCAAGCCCTCTACTGCCCTGCTACATAATTCCGGAGATAACCTTCTACCCATTTGTTCACAATCTCCGTCTGGCCATCTGTCTGCAGATGGTAACTGATGCTGGGAGTCAGTTCAGTGCCTGCCAATTTGAACAACTCCTGCTAGAAGGTGTTGAGAAACTTACTATCTTTGTCACTCACAATGGTCATGGGAAGACCGTGCAGCCTGAAGACTTCTCGGAAGAATAATTCAGCTACTTGCGCAGCTGACTAATCTGCTGCAATAGCAAAGAAATGAGCAAACTTAGTAAGTTTGTCCACCACCACAAATATGCTGTCCTTGCCCTGTACCCTCGACAAACCAGTAATAAAGTCCATCGATATGCTTTCCCACCTCTGAGATGGAATGGGTAGGGGCTGCAATAAACCGGTCGGATGCTCGTGTTCAGACTTGTTCTGCTGACAAGTCTGACACTCTCTGACATACTGGAGGATATCGTCCTTGAGGCCCTTCCATGAGAACCTCTCCCTGACCTGCCTGTAGTTTTTGAAAAAACTCGGATGTCTTGTTGTGGGCGCATCATGAACAACCCTCATTATCTTAGCCTTAAGCTTAGAATCTGGCACTAGGTAGATCTTGTCCTTATAAAAGATGATGTCATCAATTACCTTGTACCTGTTATCTGGGGACTGACCGTCCAGAATCTGACAAGCTTGAGTATTCTTAGAATACTCAACCAGTAAATGAGATTTCCAATCATTGGAAATCTCTAACAGGATACAACAAGCTGCAACTGAGGGCCTCCTAGAAAGTGCATCGGCCACATTATTATTTTTGCCTTTGACATACTCAATTTCAAAATCGTATGCCTGGATTTAACGGACCCATTTTTGTTGTCTCTCGTTCAACTCTTTCTGCTCCAAGAAGTAGCGTAGGCTATTGTGATCCGTTTTAATTGTAAACTTGCCGTCTACTAGATACTGTCTGAATTTAGCCAAGGCGTGCATGATGACAAGCATTTCTTTGTCATACGTAGAGTACAACCTCTCATTGTCCTTAAGTTTCCTGCTCTCATATGCTATGGGATGCCTGTCCTGCATCAAAATTGCACCAATCCCATTACTTGAAGCATCACACTCTAAAACAAGCGAACGAGAGAAATCCGACAGTGCTAGAACCAGGCACGTACTCATGACAGTCTTGAGTCTATCAAAGACTATCTCTGCCTCACCTGTCTATTTGAAAGCCCCTTTCTGAGTGAGATCGGTGAGGGGTGTTGCTGTCTGAGAGAATCCCTTTACAAACCTCCTGTAATAAGAACATAGCCCAAGGAATCCTCTCAAGTCTGACACATTCCGCGATGGTGGCCAATCAAGGATTGCTTGTATCTTCTCCTAATCAACCTTAACTCCATCTGCCCCTATCACATGTCCCCAGGTAGAGGATCTCAGTCAACCCAAACTCACACTTGGATTCTTTTGCAAATAGAGACTGACTCTCCATGATGCTAAGAACCTCATCCAAGTGTCTCAAGTGCTCCTCCCATGTCTTGCTGAAGACCAAGATGTCATCAAAGAATACTAGGACACTCTTGCGTAATTGCTTTTTGAATAAGTGATTCATGCAAGACTGAAAGGTAGTTGGCGCATTAGTGAGCCCAAATGGCATCACTAGAAACTCATAGTGCCCGTAGTGACATCTAAATGTCGTCTTATGAACATCCTCCTCACGGACATGTATATGATGGTACCCTGATCGAAGATCTATCTTCGAGAAGTATACTGCCCCATGTAGCTCATCTAACAGCTCATCGATCCGGGGAATGGGGTGCCTATTCTTAATGGTCCTCTTATTCAGTGCACGATAATCAATACACATACGAAGAGTACTGTCCTTCACCAAAACCACTGAAGAAGCGAAGGGACTGCCATTGGGCCTAATGTGCCCCATGTCTAGGAGTTCCTTTATCATCTTCTCTATCTCCTCCTTATAGTGCCTAGGGTGACGATAAGGGTAGTAATCACGGGCTTAGCGCCCTCTATCTCAATGATGTGCTCGAACCCTCTGTCTAGAGGTATGCCTCGTGGAATGTCCTCAAAAACCCGCTTGTGCTTATCAAGCACCTTCTGAACATCAATGTGAACCTGCTGCCCTGAATCCGGTGTGGGTTTAGAGGATATGAAGCATTGGGCTGCCCACTCCATGTCACTATGCCTCATGATGGCCTCCATCCTGTGGGTCGACACTAATCTGGGCCCGCCATCTGGCATGGCCTTAAGATGGTCAACCACGGATCAAAGTTGATTCTACTAGATCATACTACTTTCCTTGACGATACATAACATATTTAAAAGACTTGATTGTGGCCAAGAAGAACACAATCATCAACCAACTGACACTTATAACTACCCAAAGCCAACAATTAATACACAGTCAAATAACCAATATTATTAAACATACAATAGACATGGTACATTGACTACATCATCCCCTCCTGAAAGAAAAAGTCATCTTCCAGATGACAAGTAAACATCAAGTAACATGAGGGAAGATTGATAACAAGAGTGTAGACAATGACTTGTACTTGGCAAACTCAAACTTGGATTGTGAGTGGAAAATCAAATGAGTTTGATGGGGATTTGAGGGAATGCCTCTCGTGGGGTCAAGGGAAGCACCCCTTGTGGAGGTTTGTGGGCAACACCCCCAATGGGATCGAGGGGTAGCACCCCTCATGAGATCGGAGTGTTGATTCCTCTAGCACGCTCCTTGCACAATATAGGGCGCACCAAGCCCCAATTAAGGCCTTCAAAATGACATAGATCATCATGGTGCACATCAATTTTGTGATTTTTAAGGAGGCAAAAATAAATGATCTATGAACATTGTCATACCACACATGCATGGGATTGTGCTCACTATACAAGGAATTGATACCATTGTATGGTGAAGGGATGCCAATGTTACTATACTGTGTGCCAAATGACAAAATGCTAAGGGTGAGCGTTGTGTATGTTATTTTGGGAGTGATGTCGTACAAGGGATAGTTATATGATGTGAGGGTGTTGAGTATGCAATATGGTGTGATGATGTTGAGAGGATGATTTCCATCGTATGATGAATGATGAAGCAAGTCATCGGTTGTACAAGGTAAGGACTGGGTTGTCGTATGGGAATGTGGTTTGATGTGGAAATGGGGTCGTACATTGTGAGGGTCAACAAAAGTGGGTTGTATGATGCAAGGAAGTTGTACCTCATGTGGTGTGGGATGCCATACTTTGAATCGTGTGGGGCATTCGTATTAAATGAGGAGGTCGTATGACGAGTGTGAATGAAGCTTGTTGTACGGTGGAAACCAGAAATTGTTGAATGAGTGGAGATGGTTGCCATATTGTGACTTGAATGAATGAAGGCAATCTCTGCTAATGTTGTATGATATGAGGAATGATTGGTCACTTGGTATAATTTATTCTCTGGCCAAGTGAAACAATACTTTATGCCATCGTAAAACTTGATATTTTTTGCATTTTCTACTTAATTTCATCATCATTTTCTAAATATTTTTTTGTAAATTTTTTGTGAAGTTGATTTCTCTTGACAAGTGTTTTTACGCTCCATATTAAATTTTCTCTCAGTAATTTGAAACATACCATCAATGATTTTGCATTCCTTTTTAAAGTGGGATACCTCTATGGCAACTTTTGTTTGTAAACCATGGATTGCATCCTGCACAAACTATCTAACTTTGCAAGATCATTTTTTCATTGATGGCTCTTCACTAAGAGTTGTAGCTTCAAGAAAATTTCATGTTGATGGAAATACCTCGTGATCCTCCATTTGCCAATGAAATAAGCCACTTGGAGAATTTGTTCCATCCTTCGAACATGATTGTAACTCTAGAATTCCTTCATTGTTTAGGTCCATCGAACCTTTACTCTCCATCCATTCTTCTCCAAAATCCAAATTTGATGAATCCTATGAAGCTTCTTCCTCACTGACAACTTGAATCTATAAATCGGTTACATACTTATGATCGTTGTTTTCAATGGAGATTGTATTCTTTTTCAAGTTGTAATTTGCTTTGGGTACTATTGACCATCCTCTCTCAGGCTATGCATTGTACACATTCTTCTGCAATAGGATGACCATAAAAGTCAAGATGAACAATTGGATCCTGATCATCACCTTTTGCGCCATTAAATGGCTTGATTCCATATTGTTGGGCACCTACTAGTTGAAATGTCGATGGCTAGAGGGTTGGCTTCTTAAGGCACTTCATGTGTCTTCGGATAGTTGGTTGACCCCCAATTCTCCATCGACAATGGTTTTTGTTAGATTCTTCCCCGTGATCTCCATTTCAACAACAACCAGTCTCTTCCCTATGTTAACCATCAACAACATCGGGGCAATGACTTGTTCTCCCTAAGATGGCAATTCTACTATCATGTCCGCACTTTAACTTTCCTATCTTCGGTTTGATCATCATTGACAATATTGATGATACGTCTCAAATTGCTGAGTACTTGTAGTCTCCTGTTTGATCGTAGCCAAATTGCTTTATCATCTTGCCCATTTGCTATCTAGATTGTTTCACAAGTCTTATAGTGCTTAACTAGACCCTTTGATCCATTGCCTATAAACTTGGGCAACTTTTGCTTTTCTCCTCTAGGGCTTGCTATGGTTTTATTTTGATGCACACCTAGCACCTACAATTTGCCTGTTTGGGAGTATTGATTCAGATGTTCTGGTGCTTCTCTCGCACTCTTAGCCACGTAGGAATCCTCAACTCTTCCCTTGGCTTCAGCCTTTTGTGCACTTGTTTCACCTTAAAATTTTCTTTTATACACCCTTGGCTCAACTTCTCCTTCGATCGACAACCTTTCGATGCTCCAAATGCTACTCTCATATAGTTTTGTATAGGAACTTGATTTCATCTCCCAACTCCCCTCATTTGGAGAAGGTTGTCCGTACTTTTCAACTTGACTATGTTCTTGGTGAGTGTTGCAACTTGGGAATCGTCTAGTTGTATTTTCCTTGAGTGTTTATCATAATATTCTCCTTCTTTCTGTTTGTTCAATGATCCTTAAAGATCACTTGATCTCACGGTCTTGACCACCTTGTGGCCTCTTCTCGCCTTTATTGGGATATAAGGTCTGGAATCGCTCAAATCTGACCCAAATTTGTTAAAGCAAGGATGCCAACTGTTCATAGCTATGCATGATAAATTAAATACATGAATTAATACTAAAGTTGAGAATGCATACCGGATACTGGATTAAACTGTCTTCATTCGCACATGAAATTATTACAAAAGAAGACCAGAGGTGGTTAACCAGGGATTAGAATTTTATCTGACTAGATCGTACTAACTTCCTTGATGATACACATTGTATTTAAAGGACTTGACAATTGTCAAGTGGAACACTACCATCAACCAACCAATGCTTATAAGTACCCAAAGCAACAATTAATACATAATCGGATAACCAATATTATTGAACATAACAATAGACATTGTACAGTGTCTACAAAATTTTTGAATGTCTCCAAAGCATAATTGAAGTCATTGAGGAAAGCTTCATCACAAAAAGCAAAGACATTAGTCGGTAGAAGTGATGCAACATGATTTCTGCCAAATCCCTGCATGTTTCACTGCCAATGCTAATAGGATTTGCTCAGTCAAATACTTTGACCTGGGGACCTTGTTCCCCAATTCAACAGGAGAAAGTAGCCACTAGAAGGAATTAGATGCGACATGAACACAAAGTAAGGCAGATGAACAAATTTGGTGCTCTCACAGAAAGCATCAACTTATTTGTCACGATGCCCCATCTTAGGAGATAAATTGCTTGATGCATCATTGACTCAGCAACTAATTAAATGTCTCTTGTATTTTTAGGAACTTAGCAGTTGGGGAGAAATTGGCGAGGGAGAAGGGGGTAGATGGAAGTAGGGTAAAGGAGGGTTGTTCTCTAATAATAGCAGTGTTTTGAACTTACCTGTTCTTTAGGGGAAAAGGGAACATGTGTCATCAGAGGATAATCTAGTAAATTAAATTAGAGTTGTAGTAGGAGACTAATGCTTGTCTAATGCCTTTACCTAGCTGTACATTGAAACTTTTTGATTTAGCAGTTTGATAGTTATTCTAGAATGAATAAATCTTTTTTTATGTTTTCCTGTTAATACTTTTTATTTTGGTTGTCTCATCTCTGTTAAATATCTCATTTTCTGCTGTGTTTTTTGTCTATTCAATATTGAGCTGTAGGTAGTTAAAAAGGAAGTTTGTCTGCATCAGTACGGTATTTAGAGCAAACAAAGATGTTCAAAGAGGAGCCCATCTGAATTAGGGGGTAGAATTAGGAAGAATGCACAGCCACAGGGATACTGGTGAAGAATGGCTCAGGTGATCAGAAGACATTGATGTTAGACTAAATTTAGATGATCCTGAAGAAAAAGAAGAGAACCTGGGCAATGCAACTAGGGCAGTAGGCCCTGTAGAGAGGCTCATTGAGGCTGTGTCCAGATAAGGAACCAGAGTGAAGGTTGACATTTTAGATTACAAAGACAAACTCTTTACAGATATTTTCATAGATTGGGTCCAAGGGTTGAAGTAGTATTTTGAGATGGAAAGCGTTGATGAAAATAATCATAAAAGGTTGAAAATTGAGATGTCAAAATTAAATTGTCTTGCTGCTCTATGGTGGACGAGATTTAACATAGAGAAGACAGCCAAAATAAAAAAAACATAAACAACAAAACAAAGCAAAATATTTTTTCTCCAGAATAACCATTTTTGGACATCTTTAACTCCCCTAACTACCGATTCAGAAAGTTTACATATTTAGCCAAATAGAGGCATCAAATCAACAATAGTCTCTTAATACAGCTCTACTTATTCAACCAACTAGATTATCCTGCAGATGGCACCTTTTCCCATGTCCCCTAAATATCAGGGTAGTTCGTAACACAGCTGTTATTAGAAAAACAGCCATTTCTCTAGTTCTGCTAACAATACAGGAAGAGGCATTTAGTTAGTCTGTGATTCAACAGTGGTTGGAAGCCATTTGGATGTTTCAAACATAATGAACCCTAAAAGGACAATGTTAGCCCAAGAAGAAGAAACTCCAACACAAGAAGTTGAGGCAAAGACGAGAGAACTCGGTGCTGCAAAGAACCTTAATATCAGGAAACAAAGAGACCCAAGTAGCTGATTGGAATAGAAAGGACAGATTCTGCAAGGTAATTGTAGATGGTGGATCCACCAATCATTTGGTCAGTGCAGAAATGATAAACAAATTACAACTTGCTTGATTTCTTGTTTGAAAAAGGAACAAAGTGTACAAGTGGATAAATCTTGGGTTAATGTTTCCAAATTGGTTCTTATGAAGACAAAGTGCCATGTGATGTGGTGCCAATGCATGCTTCTCATTTGCTATTGGAAAGGCCTTGACAATATGACTAGGAAGTGGTCCAGTACGGCATTGAGAGCACTTGTGAAGTACACTATGAGGGGAAGAGACATCTCCTAAAACCATGGAAAGAGAAGACGTATTCAAAATGTCAACTTTGTTTTTCTAACAAAAGATAGGTTTGAGCTTGAAGAGATTGAAAACTCTACATAAGACAAGAAGTGAGTTGGAAGAATGTTTGGGAGCCAAAAAGGCAAATGATTTGAAGTGAGGTACAATACAGAATTGATGAGAGAAGTAGAGCTCAAACGAGACTCTAACAATGAGGCTAAAATTGCACCTGTCATTTCCCCTCCTGATTATTGTTGATAATTGCAACTGGATATTTAAGAAAAGCATAAAACTTGACAGCATAATCTTATTATTACACAATAATCTGCTATTTCCTACATAGTTCAGCTATAACAGGTATAACAGCTAACAATAACAGTTAGCAATAAGATTTTCTGATTACAAATAGAGGTTAATATTCACCAGAAATATATTGATAAATTGAGTACCTTTTAATGTATGTTGTTGCATTAGAATACTGGAGTAGACTGTGCTATCTATTGCTGTAGACTGTATTCCTATAGGTTGCAAAATCTGTGAAATTGCCATGCAAGTTGGACTCACCTACATAAATTTGAGGTTTTTGTCATGCCTCTGCCATGAGGAGAAGACAGCAACACACAGAAAATCATCTTAGGCATAAGATTCTCACGATTTTCTTACAAGAGAAGATGCTGGCAACAATCTTCATTCACTGCAATGCAGCAATCTACGTTCAAAGCCAGCATGATATCAAATGAAGAAGACTAAAGAATTGTGTGCACATTAGCCAATGTTGTTATTAATCCTTGATGAGTTGCAGTCACCTTAATTACTGTTAGTTAGAGGCAAAGGGGTATATAATCAACGGTTGCCACTTTTGCAAGAGGGATACCCGTGGGAAAAGACATGCCTTTCCATCCAATAAGGAGATATATATACAACATATTAACCTCCAAATGAAGGGCATCGAACAGGACAGAAATAAGTGTTTAATCAGCAATCAAGCAGGAAGAGCGACTAATAAAGAAGATAAGAATAGACTGGTAAATTAAGGAATTTTGCAATTCAAAATATAGCCTCCCTGATCTAGTAAACATTGTGGTATGCAGGTATATATGTTTAATATGTATGTTTGATGTATGCAGCATGATAATGTTTTAATGCATAATTCCTTACTACTAATATAGGCAATAATATGTATACAACAAATAATATATTTGATACATAACATCTTGTATATTAGATATCAGCAGTACTGTGGAATAACTAGATTTCTAGTCTATTCATCAAATTGCAGCAATCAATCATGATGAGGTGAAGGAGGAAATACAAGGAGGGAGAAAATGATATGAGGTCCTCTTCTAAGTACACCTCATGGTGGATGGCTAGCGGCCTGCCACATGAGGCTAAGGGGGGCAAGGCGTATCCCGCCCTTGGGCTTAGATGGGAAGGATGCTCCAGGAACCCTATTGTAGTTTCCTCTCCAACCTCTACAATGGTTGATTGTTGGAATGGATGCAAAGGAGTCTTAATCATAGGAGTGCGAATAAGGTGGCATGGATAGGAGGGCAGGTATAAGCTTCCTTACTAGGTACACCACCTCATGAAGGATGGATGGTGTAAGGCCACATGAGGCCAAGACAAATGATATATCCACTCTTAGACCTAGCGTGAGGATCACTTGGGGCACCCTATCACGTCTTCTTATCCAAGCCCCATCATGGTTGAACCTAAATAATGAATTATATATATTATATGATCGAGATGATTGTTTATGTATGTTCTTTAACCCTAATTGTTTAGGTATGTTCTTTAACCCTAGTAGTTTTAATCGACTTTATGAATTGTAGGTTCAATAATTGTCTAACATGCTTGTAGGATCTCAACTAGGATTTATCTTGCGTTTACATTCTTTGGCTATAGTTATATCTCTAACTATGTTATGTTCCTTGTTTTTATTGAACTTTTGATTCTAGGGCAAAATATAGGGTAATCCCAAAAGAGGACATTACTGTTTTTGTCCATGATTACTACTTGAGATGTTCAAGTCTTTTTGTCTTGGAATCTCCTACAATCCTTGGGTTTCATGTGTTTTGTCCTTTGGATTTTCGTTTAAGTTGAGTTTAAGTCTAAGTCTAGGCAACATTCTTTAATGATAAAATGACAAGAGCTAGGCATGAGAATTTATCCCAATTGAGGAGAGGCCCATCCACACCATTGAGTAGGTGACAACCAACCTGTTTTTGGTGTAGTCAACGACAAATAATTATAGGGTTGTAGCCAATGGCGGGGAAGGCCACTTGTAGTCAGTGTGAGTGGCAACAAGTAAAAGTAGCTACAAGTAGCTACATTGCTAGGCATGATGAGGGGATATGGCATGGGTAGGCAGTAGGGTGAGATCTAGGTCATAGTGCAAGGGGAATCACCCCAAAGATTAAGAAGAGTATGGAGATGCACCTCTTTCAAGGCCACTTTGTTGGCCTAAACTTGAATTGTATTAGAACATTAAACACTAGCAACAACTTTGTGTTAGCAGCAAAATTGGAACCAATTGAAATATAAGCAAACTAAGTAGCATTTCTATCTTTCCAAATGCAAAAAATAATTTCAATTGAAAAGCATGCCAAAGGTAGGAGAACTTAGGAAAAAATTTAGTTCCATCACCCAAAAAAACATTGTAGCTAAGGGATTCAATTTAGAAGTCTTGAAAAATTATGAATCCATATCCAATTCAATTGTGCATGGGCACAAAACTCGAACACATACTTGATTGTTTCAAATTGCCCACGGAATAGGTACTTGGGGTTAGTGTAATGTCCCGTTTCTGAAATAGCATTTAATAATCAATAATAGTAAAAATTAAAATATAAAAATAATAAAATATAATTTAATATAATTACAAGTTAGTTAAGTTTAATGAAAAGTAAAGAGGCATGCAATGAAGAGTCGTGTCTCCCTAAAACATGAGATATAAAAGGAAGAAAAGTTCATTTGAAAGGAGATAGGGAGGAAGGAAGAAAGAAGGGAGCATAGGAATTAAGGAAGGATTAGTGGAAGCAGAAAGGAATTGGGAAGAAAATAAGGAAGTGACTCTTTCAAAGGCTAGAAATGATGAAGGGTTGTGACTCTCGCAAAGGGCAGAAATGATCAAGGGTTTTGACTCTTTTGAAGGATGGTAATTGTGAAAGGTTGTGACCATTGCAAAGGGAAGACGTGATGAAGAGGTGTGACTCTCCCTCACAAAAAAAGATTTTCATTTGAGGACATCCAAGGGAGTTAATTAGGGGAATGATATATTATTCTCAAATATAACATTGAAAAGTGGTGACTCAATTCTTATGAAAGGTGGTAACCCTTTCTCCAATAAAGGAGAATTTGTTCCAAACATTGAAGGATCACTTATCAATCATCACTCATGAATCCATCAAAACTCAACAACCTCTTAATCATTGTTCAATGTTCATCGATATCTCAAATCAAGAAACTAGGAAGATCAAATCTTATACATATATAAAAGCTGCATTCAATAAACCTGTGATCTAGGAAGTAATTGGTATGATTATTTAATATATATTCTATCAGTATCATGTATTTTAATTTAAGGTACAAGTGGAATTATTAATCTGACTCTCTTTAATTATCAATTTAATATTTCTATTTTTCCTACAAACAATCATATATGGATTAATAAGTAAGCATTATAAGGAGTGCTCCCACAATGTTCTTCAGAACACCACCCTGAGATGGATGGAATTGTGTTGGTTGGATGTTTCTACCACTCGCGAGGCCAAGAGGTCAAATTGTCTTGGTTGGCACCCTTGGGCTTAGTTATGTAGCAGACCGGTTCCCACAATGTAAGCACACCACCCCAAGATGGATGATATTGTCTTGGTTGGATGTTCAACACTCTTGGGCTTAGTTGTGGCAAATAGTCTCTAGACACCCTATCTTGTTTTCCCCATCCATAGTATGGTTGATTGTTGGAAGAGAAATGAGAGTTCAATTGATATTACATGATTTAGAATACCATTTAATTATTTGTGCAATTTATTTATATGTATTTATAAGTTACTGGAACCCTAATCCTTATGGAAATAATTGACCTTATACATTACGTTTCAAATGTTAACTAACATTATTGCAGGGTTTAAACCAAAGTTTGTGTTGGAAACACAATTGTTAATTGGTAAGTTTCTATTTTGATGAACTATATCTCTTATTTTAATTGAACTTGTGATTTTAGGGCAAGATTTAAGTATAGCCCAATTAGACATAACTAAATGTGTTAACTGTTACCAATAGAGAGAGTTTGGTAGAGCAAACACAAAGCAAAATGAGAAGTTTTGGTCTCCACAACCACTTTGCAAATTGTCTAGAAGTGTTTATCCCAAATTAAAGATGGAGACTAAAGATACCCTTTTTCATAAGCAAATGTGGGGAAAGCTAAAGCTGACTATATCCTTTGCTAAGGGTGTAGTTATGGCAAGGGGTATCAACATACCACTTCCGATCTTTCTGCCACAACTTGGTAGATCACATAGAGATTGTGAGCAAGTGCTAGAGAGGCACTCTCTCACTTATCGTCTGAAAAGACTCTGTATTTACTTCTCAATGATTGATTGAAAAGTCTCTTGTGGCCATGAAAACCACACAAAAGCAGCCTTAGAATACAAATCTGGGTATAGTTGATACATTTCTTAACAAACTTCAGAGAATGCAACCACAAAATTTTGGCCAAAATCTGAAAATAGTCGATACGTTTCTTAAAAAAATTTAGAGAATGCAACCAATAAATTTCGGGCAATGGTTTGCCACAAAACAATGGTGGGAAACTACCACAAAAGTTGTAGATTGATAAACAAGCCATTGCGAAAACCATCACCATTCCACAAAAGACATGACTTGATGGCTTCTCAAGTTTTCTATATGCTTTTTATCACAAAAGTCCCTATAATTTTGATAGGAATGGGATCAATAACATGGGAATAAAGATCAAGGCTATTCCATGTAGGTATCTCATTAGGTAAACCAGAATAAATGCAATTCCTAAAGAGGACTTTTTAGGCTTCATTTTTATCACAAGCTTCACTGTCCACGTCCTAAGCACAATTCCTTACTTGTTGACATTAATAAGCCTTAGGCCATCAGAGTTGTTAGGAAGACAACATAAATCCCATGCCACTTTGTGAAAACCTTTTAATTGGACCACAAAAAATTGCACAAAAACTTTTCTAGCAGGTGGTAAGACCCCTTAGAAGGTACCCACTAGGAGTAATAAACATGCATGGCAACAAGAACTTTGGAACATATTTGAAATTTACCAACCAATGGAAGTGGCAAGTAACCCAATATGCCAATGTTTTCTCAACTTTTTCTATCACAAACTACCCAAGCTTAGAAAAGAAATCTTGAAAAGCAAGGGGATTCCCCACAAAATTGAAGATCTCCCTACAGTCAATCTGCTTCCACCTAAAGGTGCAAATCCAATCCGGAGATGGAGCAATAGACTGCCAATGGAATTGAGTTTTACTCCATTGAATGTTGGAAAGTCAAGCATAGTGTCAAGACAAACACTTGTTTGCTGTTGTCTTCATCCTTAAAAAGGGTTGGTAAATGGTCATTAGTGAAAGGACAATCAACAAGCTGGTGGGAATTGTTGCTTGGGAGGGAAATTCCTTTGTCTCATCTCTGTGAAATGGCATGCAATGAAATGATGTAAGCCTTCAACAAAGAACACATAATGTGATGGACCAAGAGAGCAGCCTTGGTGGATAGATCTAAATAGACCAAACGGCTTAATCAGACACCATTAACAATAAGGCAAGCATAAGCATAACAAAATAACATCTTAATCGATTGGAGAGAGTTAGTCTCAAAGCCAAGGGTATCAAGCATGGCTACAATGAATGGTCATTGAGCTTTATCATAGACCTTCCCAAAGTCAAATTTGATAAAGAGAACTTGTTGGTTGGATGTCCTATCTCATTCCATACTTCTCCATACGACAAAAATGTTGTCCAAGATAAATCTGCTCTTTATAAATCTAGTTTGCTTTGGGTAGATAATCAATAGGAGAGGATGCCGAGTATGGAGCACAAGTGCCTTGGCAATGATCTTGTAGGAGATGTTTAGTAGAGTAATTGGTCTTCAATTGCATACCAATTTAGGATTGCCAGCTTTATATATGGATTTAATATTGCCTTTGTTTATGAGTACCCTAAAGATCTCAAATGAAAAGCTTCAAGTTAACCTTCCATAAATCAAGGCCAGCTTTGTCATAGTGAATTTTGTAGAATTCAGAAGGGAAGTCATTACTGCTAGGCACTTAGTCATTAGCCATATTAGCAACAAAAGAATGGAGATCCTCCTAGGATATAGGTTTTTATTAAACTAGTAATTGAGTGGAAGAAGGATAACAATGGATCCCATCCAAGCATTGATAGAGAGGTACATCATGATCCTATGAAGGGTCTTGGCCTTGGAAAACATCTTTGTAGTGTGGAACAAAGGTCTTTAAAATCTTAGGAAGCCCAAAAATGTCTTTATGCTTAACTTTGGTCTTTTGAGCCAAGTTGTGTGCCCACGAGGCTTGGAAAATTTACTTTGAAGCTCAGATGCCAACCTTAACCAGCAATGCCTATTTTTTATTTGAGCTTCATTGCAAATGTATGCATTTACTAGTTGCAGTTGATGGCAGAGTTTGACCACTTGAAGCTGCGAGGATTAGTGGAATGGCATCACCTTGAGCTGAGCACAGACCATATTGAGCTTCGAGGACATTGCCATGTAGAACTTGCAGTGGATTCTAGCCAGCTAGCAGCCATAGATCATTGTGCATATCCCCAAGGTGGCATGGGTTGGATTGCATGGTGATCTGATGCCATCACTCTCTCCTTTGTATCAAACAATGAAAACAAAGAAAATACTGCCTCGAGAATATTTTGCTCTCATCACTTTCTTTTTTAGTACGACTTATGTTCCATTTTTGTTGTTTTTTCTGTTATCTGGTATGCTGTAATCATGTTTGTTATGTATCTGTTACAGGATGTAATCTTGCTCTACATCTCTTTCTTATAGCCCTAAGTGAACCCCCCCCCCNGACCCCCCCCCCCCCGCTAATACTTTCTGCTTATGTAATCATTTTCTCTTCAAAAAAATTTGTCCTTAACAAAGTGGCTTTGTCATGGCAGCTCTGCTGGGCTTTTTTTTGCAATTTAATATGCTTATCAATACAATTTCTTACTTTCAAAACAAATTTGACTTGTAATATCGAACTCCAGTCTTGAATAAAAGGACTTACGGTTAGGATGTGTGTCAAGAATGCTCTTAATTACATAATCAGACATAAAAATTCGTGTACCTTGTGTACTTCATATTGCTCATTTTAAGTTAGTGTGTTTTAAAGACAAGTGTGGTTCTGGGGTTGCATATCCATTCAATTAATCTTATATAAATTCTTGCCTAGAAATTAACATTCTTACTAGGGAAAATGAAAAACTGCAAATTTCTAATGTCTGCTAAGTTGTACTTCCAAAATTTGGGTTTATACTTTAAAACATTGACAGTCCTGTGTCCCAAAGACTGAAAGATTCTCTTTAATTAGATTAAAATATTTGTATAAGTTGTCCGGAAATGTTATGGCCTAATGCTGATCTGGGACTGTTTGTGACCATAAACATCAAATTTTGGCAAATGAAAAAGGACAAAGATTTCTGGAGTTAGTGTTGGGAATTGCATTGAGCAGACATCGGAGAACTGCAATGCTGTATTACATCATAATATCATGTGATTTACATTTTTTGGCATCTTCGCATGTCTTCAAACTCTTTGTGACGGTCACATAGCAGAGTTATCTTGCAATGGTATTGTGGTTTCTCTAGAGGCAACTCTGAGTTTGTTTCTTCATTTATTTTTCAGTTTGAGATAACTTTTATAAGCACACAAATTAGCATTTCTGTAACAGGACCTCTCATACTTGAATGAAAATTTGGAAATACAAAGCCCATACTCGGTAGATGAAAATATTTGGTGTTCACAATTCAAATTTGTATCTATAGTAGATTGGAAACATAATTTCCAAAATTTGTATTCATAGCAGATGTCGCAAGAACAAATGCCTGCATAACTCAGGCTAGATTTTCTGTTACTATAGACATCTCAAATCCTACCCTATAAGTTGTTTAAATTTCACATGGTTGTGCAATTAGCACCAGGATTTTGATTATTACTTTTCTTCCCTAAGGTGTGATTCCTCTCGTGAACTAGACTGCTTAGAGAGGGATTATCACAAAATCAGATCTGGAAAGATCACTAATCACATTAATAATATAAAAGTCATACATAGGCAGTTGGTTATTTGGGCGGCCAACTATTTGGATTAAAAAGAGGTATCTAGAAGATGATGCCAAAACAACACTGGTAAGATCAAAGAAGAAAAAATCATTTCAAAAAAGCTTCCAAAAGTAGAGAAAAGGAGGATTCATTGAAGGGAATTTACTTGATCTTCTAAGCATTGGAAGAAGATTAGCATGAAGGAGGTGGGTAACAAGTCAAACAAATTTGTCGACAAGCCAACGTAAGGATTCTAGTTTAGAAAAAACCTTGAATGATATTTAAGGTGTGCACTTGGAAGCAAAGAGAGCTCAAACAAAGAAATATGAGCCAAAATTACCAAGGATTTTACTGATCTGCTAGATCAGTAATACCTAGCTAAGAATGAAGATTAGGAAATAAGGAAACTATGACTCTAGAAGATGAGTATATAGGACATCAACACTTGATGGTAATAGATGAAAATACTATAAATTTAGGAAGCACAATATAAAGAGGCAAATAATGTTAGAGGGAAGGGATGCTATTGGAAGATAGAAATTTATCCTCCAGCGCCCTCGTGGACAACGCTGTGGATGCATATGTGGTGTTGGCATGGGGGAGGTGGATGTTTGTGCTTGGGATATAGCCAAGGGGCACTTTGTTAGCTCGATGATCTCCTTCAAGGATTCAGTTTTGTTGGTTATGGACATGGTTGTTACATCTTCTCCATTGATAAGCTCTTCTCCTTTGTGATTATCGGGAAAGGTTTCCCCTATTCTCACCTCTAAGATGTCCCTTTTGCTAGGTTTGGAGGATGGCTCTTCCTCTATTTTGATGTCTATTTTGGGGTTTGTGTCTCACCAAATTTGCTTCAACTCTTTATGTGTTAACATTATCAAAAAATCTAATTCTTCTTTTGATCAACCTTTCTTTGTGGTTTAGATCAAGGGAGCAAAGAATGGCTGCTTAAAGTCCCTGATGCTCTTGCAGATCAACTCCAATCTCGAAAATGTTTTTTGTTGGAATTTTGTTTAGGGAATAGGCCTAAAATTAGAATTTCTAGAAATTGGGTTAGGGAAAATGGAAATGTTGTGGTAGGATGAAGATCTTGATCTTGTCGAAGAGTTCCTTTTTTATTTCCTTCTCTCCATGAAGATTGTGTTCGTATCCTCATAGGGGGCCCATGGTTTTAAGGCAATTCCGGTCTTTTTCTTAAGAGGTGGGAGTTGGGCTTTGATTTGGAGAAAGAATACATTAAGAGTGTCTTGGTTTTGGTCTGTTATACTACTTCGTTAACCACTACAATATTGGGAGGAGGAAGTTTGGTCTAGTATTGTTGGCTCCTTTGGCCAGCTTCTTGTTGATAAACTAACCAAATCTAGAAAATACTAGTTATTTGTGAAGTTCTAAGTTGATCTTGATAAAGTGCTTCCCTTATTTGCTAAGCTGGGTGATTGGGTACAAAAGATTTTGTACGAGGATTCCTTGGTGTTTTGCAATTATTGCAAAATACCTAGCCTTGCTACCATTGGGTGTAGGACCTCTAGAGGAAGACAACATTACAAGATGCATATGAATCAAATGGTGCCTCCTTTACCCTAGGTTTTAATTGAGGTTTCCCTTGGGCATATAGGTGAGTGGGTTGGTCCTATTGTAGACATGACTAATTTAGATGGTGTTAATCTTGTTTTCGATTGTAGGATGCATCAGAGAAGATTGAAGAAGATTTCTAAGGAGAAGATGTTGGTTGATGGTAGGATATAGTGTTCTTTGAAGCTTTTTGGTTTCAAGCCACCTTGTGTTATTAGATCTATTTTTTTCTTTTAGGCAGTCAGCCCTGGTTATTTTTCTTTGCCCCTATTAGTGGGGTACTACTGGTTTGTTGTTGTATTTCTGACTTTATGTTGTTTGTTTCTTTTCGCACCCTCTCAAAGTAAAGGCATCTCTAATACAACTTTTTTGGTCTTTTTAAAAGGGTGGGGTCATTTCAAAATGCCTCTTTTTGGTTCTGAGGTCCAATCAAAAAGTGTTTGCCTGTAATAAGAAAAAAGAAGAATGGGATCAATTATATTTAATCTAAGCAAAATTGGGTTGTTTTCATAACTTTGAAGAAACGCTTATGATATTACTTCACAATTGCAAATTGCATAATGTTGGCTAGTAACACCATGTCAAGCACAATTATTTCCAAACAATATATGGGCATTAGTGTAGTGTAAACTTTAGTAGTTGGGAACAATAAATGCTTTTTTCTGTTTCAAAATTTTAGATGTGCGAATATCTGTTTTTTTTTATGATAAGACATATTTTCTGCCTAATGAAAGCAGCAAAAAAGTTAATATATAAACACTAATGAATCCATAAAAGCCATGATGACTACATAAATGTTGCAGTGAAAGAAATATTCTCAAAAATGATGAAAAAGCCATAGCATAAGCAACAATTGACATGAACAAACACCACTTGTGACACTTAGTTTGTATCGAGGAGGCTAACCAGTGAATGGGAGGACCACAACACAGATTGAAAACTGAAGTGAGGAGTCCTTTAGCGGCTCCTGGAAATTTGGAGAGGTGTTTTGGACACCGTAGAAGGACAATAAAGGTAGTTCTAGTTCATAGAGAACTAGACAAAGTACGAAGCAGCCCACCATTTGTAAATATAAATAGGATGTGTGTTTGAAATGTTTTCTAATTTTGAATTAGCTTAATCACATAGCTTCCAAAGGATTAACCATAATTCTAAAATAAAATCATAAACAAGATTGGTAGTTTACAGTTCAACTTCACAAAACATAGTTTTATAGCAAATTATGGATCAGATGGACAAATTCCATTTTTTGTAACGTTTTCAATGCCATATTATCCATCTTTGGACTGATCCTATATGGTTTACCACAATTTCAGTTTCTATGATTGGCATTGTATACATGTGTATTACAGTGTCCAAAGAATCGAGGATGTTTATATCCCCATTCTCTTTGGATGTGTAATGGCACTTCCTCATTTGTTTTCAGAATTTCATTGGACATAAAATATAATTGGCAGGTTATAGATAGACACGTCTACAAATTACTTTATGAATTGTCTTGGGTGCAAGCTCCAAACTTAGCTTGGATCTGTAATTAGCAGTGGAAAAATACAGTAGAAAAGCAGGTAACTTGTACCAAGGAAGTTAATTAAAAAGAGAGAATAAAACTAAAGCAAAAGGAACAAACCAAAAAATTCTCGAGCAAGTGTACACAAGCTAAATTTGCATTCCCAAACGAAGAAACAAAACCAAGAGGAGAGAACTAAACATAGAGAAAAGAAGGCCAAAAGAGACTACAATGGGGAAGTGGCAAGAAGATATAGAATAATTTAAATAATGAGGGTGAGAGTCACTTAGGGCCCGTTTGGTTGGCGGAATTTGTGCATGCTGGAATTGCCAATTCTAGAATTGAATCCATTCTAGGTTTGTGCTATTCTCAAAAATGAATTCTAGAATATGGCTGTCCTGTTTGGTTCACCTGGAAGATGATTGAGAAGATGCAAATTCTGTGTTTGGTTCCACACAACTAGAATTGGAATTGGAATTTTGTTTCTGTACACATACACATATATACACACACATATACACACATACACATATATACACACATGTGTGTATATATACACACATATACGCACATGTGTGTGTATATACACACACACATATACACATGTACACACACACACACATATATATACACATACATGTATGTATATACACATGTATACACATACATACATGTGTATATATACACATGTATACACATATACACATGTGTATATATATACACATACACACGTGTGTATACACATATATACACACATTTGTGTATATATATACACATACACATATACACACATGTGCATATAGATATGAGTATGTATATACACGTGTATATATACATACATGTATATATACTATATATACATGTATGTATATATACACACAAGAGTATATACACACACATGTATATTCACACACGTGTGTATATATACACATATGTGTATATACACATGTGTGTATATACATGTGTATATACACTCATGTGTATATATACATACATGTATCTATACTATATATGTACATGTGTGTATATACACTCATGTATATACACATACATACATGTGTATATATACACATGTATACACATACACATATGTGTATATATACACACACATGTGTATACACGCATATACACATACACACACATTTGTGTATATATATACACATACACACATATACACACATGTGCATATAGATATGAGTATGTATATACACGTGTGTGTATATACATACATGTATATATATACATGTATGTATATATACACACAAGAGTATATACACACACATGTATATTCACACACATGTGTGCATATATACACACATATACACACGTGTGTATATACACTCATATGTATATATACATACACATGTATATACACAGATTTATATATACATTCTGATAGCAATATAATATTAACACAAAAATGGGAATGAATTTTCCTTCACAAAATAATACTCTCAATTCCAATTCCAATTTTCCATTCCAATTCCTAGTCCTGAGGGGGAATTGTGGAATGCTCAAAAAGGCCCAAAATTAGAATTGGCATAACCCTATTCCAATTTTTAATTTTGGAACCAAACAGGGAATTGAACATTTTGGGAAATCGGCAATGCCAATTCCTGTTCAATTCCCATTCCACCCCTCAACCAAACGGGCCCTTAATACAGCAGTGAAAACAAAGATAAAGAATATGATAAATAATGAGGATGAGAGTCACCGAAAACAGCAATGGAACAAATCCGTGGCTAGCTCCTACTCTTATAACAATCCATACCATCAAACATTCTCTCTAGTTCCACCAACTCTCAGGAATTTTGTTAGATTTTAATTGCACAACTTCATTTGCCGACATCTCTTTACCATCTTTGTCAAATTCATCCATGCAATTCAAAAATTTATAAACCTATCGATTATCATTAAACACCTACTAGTTGTGAATTTTATCGAGTATACTAGGTCTAGAGAGGACCTTAATGTTGGATTTAATTTGGGAAGGAGCCAACTTCGAGTTGAACTTAAATGCCTCAATGGCCAAAACAATAGTAGCAATATTTTCTGCCCTATCAACCCATTCCAAACTAGATAAATTAGCTCAATGGAGTCCCAAACAACATTTGTATACATTTTCAACCTTATCTTTTGTTGCTTACATATTATTTACTTCATTTAATTCCATGCTAGAGAGCAACATTCAATCCTAGCATTAGAGCTTCATACTTTTCAATGTTAGAGCATTTAAATGTTAGCTTAAAACCATACTTGAACAATTCACTTCCATCCATTGAACCATGTCTAGAATGTGCACCATTAAAGGACATGTCCACAAGTCATCTGCATCTTTGAAAACGTTTGAGGGAAAGGGTGACCCAACAATCTCAAAACTTTCCTCATCACAATATCTAATGAAGTGATTAGGTCATGTGTCAATATGACGCACTTTGTTAGCAATTTTATATCTATCATTATAAATTTCCAACACCTTTCTCTTCGAAGCTTGACTACTTTTTCCTATAATGGAATAATAGTGCACAATAAATCCTTTTATATATTATCATCCATGGAAACAACCCTAGTTAGATAGACAATCATAATCATTATGTCCATTGAGAATGATTTGTTTGGGTATGCAACTAACTAAACCTCCACATTGTTCACAACATCTACATTGTTTACCTTTCTAGAATCCATGGAAAATCACTTCCTATATGATTTGGACACCTTCAATCCTAATCATTCATGACCATTATGGGCATGACATTACTTAGAAGCACCTAAGTACAACATGCAATTGTGAACTAACCATCAATTGATCAACAACATGGTGTAAAAGGAGGTAACAATGGATCGATTTACAGGTTAGGAGTTTACCTCAATATTCTCTTCCTTATCCTTAGAATTTGTAGCATAATTAAGACTAGTAGCAGGATAATTAAGCTCTTTTATAACGGTGACGTAGGACAACACTCATTCCCTATGTTCAAGGATTTTAAGGAGTTTCCCTATAGGAATTGATATTCAAATTTGATTCATGACTTGTGCCATATCTATAGGTTTGTAATTAGGCAGGGGTGGAATATTGACATGCCTGCACAACGACAATAATGATGACCCTATTATTGTAGGGATCCTTAAGGATGGATGATTTTTTTTTATGGCTTGAGGTCAACTATTCCAATCTGGACAATTTGACAGTCGATATTAGCTAATTTGGGTCTTTTAAGTGTGATGGTGGGGTCTATTTTGACCCAAATGCTTAGAAATGATAGGTACCTTCTAGATTTGGCAACCACATCTCACCTTCAAACCTTCATAGATTTGGCTTCCAGTGTCTGATTTGGATGAGAAAATGAAAAATTGGCTTTCTTGAACCTTCTGAATCCATGTGAACTCTGATTTGACCCAACAAACTCTAATTTTTACCTGCAATAGAAAGCCACGAAAACAAAACCCCAAAATGCACCGAGTTTCGCACTCAAAATCTCTCAAAAAGACTAACCAAAGGCACCCTACTTGCTCTGATACCATGTCAGATTTGGCTATGGAGATAGCCACCTAATATTTAGAGGCCTAATGAAAAGCACAACAACATGAGGAGATCAATATGACAAGAATAATTTGTATTCCTATCAAGAATGTCATAGAATGTATTGAGATTACAAAAGAGACCCCTTGGTTATGTAGGCCAAGGTGAACATAGGATAGCATAAGATCATGATAAGTGTCTTTATCTTATGATATGAGGCATAAAGTGATACCTTGTCATTTGCTTAAAGTGGAAAGTGATAATGTGATAACCACTACTAAAAATGAGAAGTTTCCTATGTCTTCCCTAGTAAACATAAGTAACATGTGTACTTAGGACCTAGGTGTTGAAGTACATGAGGTTGAATACCCCTTTTACACCATGATTTTTTTATTATACCCATACAAATATTTGTTAGGAATAGAGATCTTTAATAGAGAGAATTCAATATTGCTATATGTATTATTCACAATTATTAACTTTTGAGTATTTACTCAATTATAAATGTAAATATATGTTCTTCGTATGTGTTGTGGTAGTAATATGAACTCTGTAATTGATATGTTTCCACAACACATACGAAGGTGTATATATA
>MU225868.1:1569578-1603841 GCA_018584345.1 Thuja plicata | reverse complement strand
TCCACTCAACACAACTCTTTTTTAGCAACTTCCTTTAAAAACATTATTATAATAAAGTATCATTATAATAATGTGACTTGGGCTTATAATCAATTAAATAAATGGCCCCTTCCAATGATGACTCAACCCTCAACTAAGTGAAATTATAAAGTTAATTTATAACTTTATAATAAGCCATTTAATGATTTAATAATAATTTGTCCACTAAAATTTAATAACTCCTAAAATACTCATCATTTTAATATGTCATATGAAATATGAGTCACACCTATTATTTCTCCATCTGGCTAAATGCACTTTCCAAAAATAGAAAGGGTCCATCTCAATCAACACCCAACTTACCACAAATTGTAAGCACACCAAAACTAAGCTCAAACAAAGTCCAATTTGAGCCAAACAAAGATCAACTTGTAACTTACTGAATTGTGGGGAAGACAAGACCCTCCCAAGCCAAGTTAGTGCCTTAGAAGATCCTCTATCCACAATAATTAGCCTACGAGGATCACAATAATAGGCTAATCTCTTAAACTCAGATGCTGACAAAAATGAGGACATTATAGTCCGCCCTCCCCAAGATTGCTTGTCCTCAAGAAATCTGGTAACGCACTAAACTCCAACCTCCACCTGGATCCCATGTGTAGAAGCATGTGATATCCCTGCTATCACCGAACCAACTGCATACCAATAATATCATTGGGACCAACAACATAACCTGTAAAATAGTATCTAGTACCTGCACTGTAGAAATCAAGATATCACTAGAACACAACTTTGTAGGAGACCTCAACACACTCTCCTCCAGTATATCTACCCAATCATCTTGTGAACAATCTAGCTTAGGCACATACCAACTCTGCACCCGATACAAGTCCTGAACATGGTGAACAAATGTGAAGTAGTATGCAGTCCCCACAATATATACCTCACTAGAACTCTGATAATCACCAATGACCTCTATAGGAAACTGAATTGTGTCTGCAGATGGTATAAACTCCTGAACTACAACATCATGTGTACTATCATCAATGCACACCTGAACATCTAAGGCACTGTTGCTAAGTACCTCACTAGATGGATCATCTAACATGAGAGTAGCTGTTGGTACAACGACATCATTTACCTCTCTTGCTCCCAATGTCACTGCATCACTATCAAATGCACCATTACAAGGTAATAAAGTATGCCTTCTACGGGTATAATGTCTACCCAGAATGAATTTCTTGTCAACAGCCATGAAATTGAATAAAAAATTACTGAATGAAATACTAAATGCAAAAACTGACAATATTTTGAACCACTGAAACTGAGCCCAAATTCCTGCATGCTGGCAGGAAACCGCTTTGATACCACTGTAATGAGCCCAACCTGGCTCTGCTAATAATTCAATTTATTTTTGCACAAATATATCACTTCCTAGCAAGAAATCCTTGATTTAAATATTTAAATCCAATTTGACATTCCTCAGCCATCCATACACAATTATTTCAAATGCTTATTTGGTGAAATTTGGAAATTCAATGAATTCATTCAAACATAAATTTCAGATTGACTATCTTTTCAACTTTTCCCAAATAAGTAACACTTTCTGATTTTTGAATATTAAAACAACTCCTGTAAATATTTTAGCAAATAGTTCTGAATTTTGTAATTTTCTAAGTATCAAATAACACATAACATTCAGGATAATTCTCCCATGTCTCAATGTAGACAGCAAATATCAAACATTTTGGAAAGAAACAATACTTTAAACAAAATTGAAGAAATACCATGCATCTACCGTACCAATCCAAGGTGATGATGGTCTTTATTATATTGCGAAAGTCCTTGCATGCAAGTGGCATCCAACAGGTTGACGCCACAAATAAAAATCCCCACGCAATGCCAAAGGAAAAAACCTGCGTTCAAGATCATGCCCTGTAAGTTCACCGACACCAAGTGTTGTATTAATTACACCAAAAATTAGGATCCCTATTTGTTTCTCACAGTTGGATTTAACTCCACGTGTATTTACAACGTAGGCACACAGCTACACAGTCACCTTCAACGCACACATTCAGACCCCTTTCAATTTCAACTGAATAGGTTGATTCACCAACACAAGGTGATACAACAAAAATAATTACACCTTTACTGTGTAATTGACTTCTCAACAAACTCCAACAATAATGAATGGAACTCAGTATAAATTCCCTCTCCTAGCCACAGATTCAACAGTAGAGAGACGTAGTGCACAATACTATACTTTAGCAGTATTTGCAAGCAAACCTTTAGAATGGAATCTACAATACTTCAGCTGTAGATTTGAAACCCTTATACTTTAGCAAGGGCACAATTCAAAAATCCTGGCACAGAGCCACAAAGTCAAAAGTTTAATCAATAATCAAATGCCTTTTCTTATCAAATGGGCTAAAATTTTATAATCCTCCATTGACAAAAGTTTCCCAAATAAATTCCACTCAACACAACTCTTTTTTAGCAACTTCCTTTAAAAATATTATTATAATAAAGTATCATTATAATAATGTGACTTAGGCTTATAATCAATTAAATAAATGGCCCCTTCCAATGATGACTCAACCCTCAACTTAAGTGAAATTATAAAGTTAATTTATAACTTTATAATAAGCCATTTAATGATTTAAAAAATAATTTGGCCACTAAAATTTAATAAATCCTAAAATACTCATCATTTCAATATGCCATCTGAAATAGGAGTCACACCTATTATTTCTCCATGTGGCCAAATGCACTTTCCAAAAATAGAAAGGGTCCATCTCAATCAACACCCGACTGACCACAAATAGTAAGCACACCAAAACTAAGCTCAAACGAAGTCCAATTTGAGCCAAACGAAGACCAACCTATAACTTACTAAATTTTGGGGAAGAGAGAACCCTCCCAAGCCAAGTCTGTGCCTTAGAAGATCCTCTATACGCAATAATTAGCCTACGAGGATTACAATAATAGGCTAATCTCTTAAACTCAAATGCTGACAAAAATGGGGACATTACAAATTTTACCAACATAGGGACCTAATGTGTAGACTCTTCAATCTTTGTATCTCTTCCAAGCCTTCACAAATGGGTGTTGGATTTATACAAGCCTTTTATGGTGAGTAATATTGAGCTTTTTCCATATGCTAATTTGTTTTTATTGCCACTTTTGCATCTTCTTAGGCAAGAAGAGACAAATAAATATGGTGTTGGGTTTGTCATGGGATTGAGGAGAACATTTTTTTCTCGTCAAGCCTTGGTAAACCTCATTCAATCTGGGTATTGAGCCACTAAATTTGTATTTTGTGTTGGTGAGGATTTCAAATCTCCCTTTATAATTTTGGGAGGTTTCATATTATGAAGCCATTGACAACTCTAGTTGTCGCTTCTTGAAAGTTGACGACTCTAATTCATACATGGAGCACTTCAAATTTACCTGCATTATGGTGGATATTGATATATCTAGTCCCCTTCAAAGAGATGTGGTTTTCATGATTGGGGATGTACCTTGGACTCAACGTCTTGATTATGAGGGCCTTCCCCTCAAATATTATTAGTGCTTCTCCATTGGACACTTGGGCTACAAATTATCCTCTCTCACATTACAAGGCCTTTACTACATGACAAAATGATTCTAATGAAGACCACGTAACTATTCATGCTCCTAATTCTTTATTGGATGACTTCTCCTAGGATGATGATGCATCTCTTCCTATGCAACTATAATGTCCTCAGACCCTATAGTGGAACCTCTTTGCCTCTCCTTGCAATCTCACCTACCCTTGGCTTTAGACAGGCTCTAGTCTCATGATGTGGATGAAAATATTTCTCCTCATTTTTTCTTCTTGTGCTAATGAGATTACCATGGGAGAAGCCCCCTTGATAAACATGGTTCTACTCATGTGGATGCTCCGTCTTTGTTTTCTAATGGGCCCTTCATAGGAATTTATCCTCATACTTCCCCTTGCAATTAGAATTTGGATGATAATTGGTTGTATTGTTGTTAGTAGAAGTAGGAAAGGTCTCTCTTCTTCCTCTTTCCAAACTCATACTCTATTTGTAAGTTCATCTCACTCTTGACCTGGTTTGTCTATATGGGACATTGGTAGTCCTTTCTCTCTCTTTCATATATAGTATTGTCTTGGGTATTGTCTTGCAACTTAGTTGACTCTATTCTGTTTTCTCTTATTTGTGTTATTTCTTTGCTATCTTTATCCTATTGATATGTTTTATCCAAACTTTTCACAACTTGTGTATATGGTCGAGACCCTTGTTTCTTGATTATTTTTTCTCCTTGATTCTGTATATGGTTTTGTGTCCGTTAAAAATCTCTAGTTACCTTAATCAAATAAATTTAACGTTATAATTTAAAAACTATGTTTTTTTATGAAAACATACCATAATTATCTCCATATTTTTGGAAAATGTATCATAAAAAATTATTTTCACATTCATCTTTACTTGATCCTTCTTAGCGTAAGGACTCTCCAACCCTAATACTCGTAAACATGTACTCAAAACATGGCAACATAGTTGTGGTAATCAACAAGGGATGAAATTATTCACAAACCATGTGACTTCCAACTACATGATCTCATTGTTGTTTATTTTTTTCTCATGATAGTTATAATCCATGTGCGTTCATAAATGTATTTTGTCACATTCCTAATATATTCCACCATATTTTTTGTTATCCAATTTTTCTTATATCTTCAAGGAGAAGGTCAATGTATGTGTGGTACAAGACTCTAAAAGAACATAAAGTTTCTCACCACTTGAGGTTACTAATTGTCAAATACAATTACATTTTGCATCATTTTCTAGACAACATTCTCCATTCACATCTTCATCACCTTCCCATCCAATAAGATGCACAAGGTCTTGACATTTTTTATTTCACTAGAGGAATCAACTAACTTTTGAAACGTTAATTGTCATCATAAAAATACTAAGAAGATGATAGATGTTTAATTCCTACAATATGTCTAGCTATCAAATAAAATATCTAATCCTTTCTTTTTATAGATTATTTTTTGTTCATATACTCACCAATTTTTTGCTTTTTTACTACATCCTCTGATAATGGTCCACTCAAATCTGAAGGGTTTCGTTCCTTGAACCCTTTATTTTCTACAATAAATGTGTTGACCTATTTCTCCCAATAAATACTTTTCTTAACATTAAATGGAATGTTGTAACAAAAGTAGGAACATGCCAACTTGGCCTCATATTGCAATTCTAAATTCCAAAAAATATATAACTACTTAGACTAACTATCCCCATATATGTGCACCAATAGAAGAGAATATCTCCTGATATCTACAAATGTCTTCCATTTCATATGTTTCTTTCAATCATCAGATGCAAGTAGAGATTTCACATCTTGCTTACACTACTAAGACATTACATTACATGCCACATCATCGCATAAAATGATTTATAGGTCATATTTATACCTCTTCTCATAGACAACCCACAATATTTGAACATAACCATCAATGGCTCTGTAAATGTTCTCCTATGTTTTCAAGTAAGGTCCTTAGACTTGTCATTGCCTCCCCTACTTGTAGATACCATTTTGTTTTGGAAAAAAAAACTTATTAAAATTTTAAAAAAGAAAAAGGAAAACTTTTAAAGTAAAAGCTCTCTACAAACTACTAGAAACTAACTCAAAATCAAAAGTAAAAGACTAAGAATTAAAGCCTAGCCTTAGAAATTTAGGATTAAGAGCTCACAAAAAATGGAAAATATTTAGTTATATATCAAATGTGGCTGAATATTTTACTAATCACAAACAATCCTTGCTTCTCAACATTTGCAAACAAATCTTTAATACTCTAATATGTCAAACATTGTAAATGCAAAAATTGATGAAATGACTATTTTTTGGAGACTTTATATTATCATTTTTTTTACTTAGAGATGATTTTTTTCTCTATTTGGAATATTTTTTTCTAAATTTTACTAAAAACTCAATGGTGAGTTTTTATGAGTTATTCATGAAGAATATTTGATTAGCGAGTTACTCATGAATATTTGATAATGTTTTGAATTATGATCAAAATAAAATAAATTAACTCATAAATCTATTATATGTCTCAAAACTCCTACCCTTCCTAAACACTACAATCAAATCCAATCCTAATAAACCTCAATTCTAACATGACAACTTAGAAAATAAATTTCCTTTGAACAAATTCCTAAACATGGTATGAACATTATATCATCAAAATGAATGAAAAATAAATCTTAAGAAAATCCAACATTAAAATTGCATATGAAAAACATGTCAAAATCAGGACAAATTATAATATTCTTTTTTCATGTCTTCCATTTACTACTAAATATCAAGCTAGCATTGTATATTTATCTCTATTGATATACTTCATAAATCGTCATTGATTTAACATATTCCCTCAGACCCTTCTATTGATGATCACAATATGCTTCTCCTTTATTTTATTGATTTTTATTATATTGTGTGACCTAATGATGAATAGGAGCACTCTAATGCAAACTCACTATTTATATTTAGAATTATTGATTAAGATAATTTCTCTATAGCCAACATTAGTCAAGATTCAACATATTCATAGGGCCTATGGTTCTTGAAAGCTTGTATACATTATATATGATCATCCTTACTTTATTGCACTTCTTAGAGCAACATTCTTTTTTAATTCAATAAAAACTTACAAAAATGTGTTTTTATTGCACTTTTTTAATGCTAAAGAGGATGAAGATGTCGATGGTGTGGATGATTTCTCGAGATGTGATGTTGTGGAGTTGCAACTGTGATGAGGAAGAGGAAAACCATTTTTGAATATCTATTATATGGAGGCTCAATAGTTAGCCTAGGTTCATACTCTTTCTAATCCTTATGTTGATTACATTGTTGTAGATTCACTCATTATGGATTCTAGTTCAGGTTGTGCATATTTAGACACCTCTAAATCATGACAAGTTTTTAGAAGGGATTCCTTATTTTGTCTTATTTTTTGGGCTCTACTAAGAAATGTGTTGCAACACTAGTGGGTGGGGTAATGGATTCTACTCCATGTGATGGTAATAAGGTGAGAAAATCACCATGTGGGTGGATGATAGGTCTCCTCCTTCCCCTGCTAAGTAGTTGTGTTTACCCTATGTCTTTAGTAGGTTTGGTGTCGATTCTTCTAGTGCCCTATAAGTTTTGGTTCTTAGTAATTTTCTATTGGCAATGGATATATTATGCCTATTTCAATATTGATGCTTATGTCCCAAGGATTGATGCAAGTGGACCCTTAGAAAAGAATCAATAATGGGTTTCTCTACTATGGCCCTATTTTATCATATCCCCTTGAACCAATAATGGATGATAAATACATCTACATTAAAGTTCCTAACTCTATTGTGGAGATAATCTGATTCAAACTTCATATTGACTTTATTAGCAAGTATGCACTAGCTAGGCCTAACATAGATGTTGTGGTTAGATGGTAACAAAGGAAGTGGGAGCCCACATTTCCTTATAATAACCTTCTCAAATTAGGATGATAGTGTTAAGTGGTGTTCTTTCTTTAAAAGTAGATATCATGTTTTTTTTAATCTTACGAAAGAATTATTTTAATAAGATCCCTATCCATATTAGGCTCTTTGACCTACAATAGAATATTGAGATGAAAAGGTTTTACTAGGCATTTTTTAGGTTTTTGGGGTAACTTGTTGCTATTGATCCTATGATGAGATACATGAAGTGTCAATTGTTTGCTAGATTTTGTGTGAATACAAATGTTGATAAGAATATTTTATCCTCTATCTCATTTTCTTCTAAGTGTTTTGGGATAAATCCTCAAATTTGAGGTGGCAATGAACATTTGTCAATTATGTCATATGGTTGGGTTGTTATGGAACTAGGGGTACCATATTAGAAGGTACTTAGGTGGATTGAGATGTTGATATGTGGCACACATCACTTATGTTAGTTATATTGGGTCGTGTGAATAATTTATGTAATTAAATATATCAGGAATTGAGTAGGCCTTCATTAGGATTTACCCTTTCATAGTATTATTAGGAAGATGTTTATATAAAGGAATGTGATTATCATTGGGAGACGTGTGAATTATGATATTGTATTTGGGATCTCTTGGAGATATAACATGGATTGGCTTCTTCCTTAAGGATTATTTTATGGTGTTACCCTACCTTAAGGGTTTACTCTATTTTGACATATATTGGACATTAGGGAATATTGACCTGCATACACCTCTTATGTCATGTGAGATATATCTTCTAAAATTTATTATTTATATTATCATATGTAAAGTTCTTATCAAGTTTTATCGGAGTGTGATCTTGGCACTATGAAGACAAGGCATTTATATTCGAATTTTGAGGTTTGATTTGGAAATCACATATTTTCAAGTTGGAGTAATTTTGTTTTCTAATTTTTAAAGGGGGTTTTGAAGAACATATTGAAGCATCTTCTGTTTGATTTGGTAGAACATACTATATCATGAGTTAAGTGGGCCTTCATTAGGATTTACCCTTCCATGGTATCATTAGGAAGAGGTATATATTATTAGGAAGAGGTATATAATGTTTTCTTGGATAATTGGGGGAAACAAAATGTTTGGAAAAGAAAGAGGAATTAGGATTTTTTAATCCTATGAATAATGAAGATATGCCTTCCTTCCCTACTAGTGAGAGGAGTATGAAGGTGGTTGTTGTGGAGGAGGTTGTTTATTCTAGCCATCGGTAAGTTTCACAGGCTTCCTCTGGCACACCTATCAAAGAAAAGGAAAATAAAGGGTTCAAACCCTATTGATCATTTTGTTATGAATTCATTAAATGAGAAATATGTTGATCCAAGATTAGTCATAAAAAAATGGAGATCAAATCTTTAATTCAACAATTCGACAGGAATAATGACAGCTAGTATTTAGAGTTTTGTTGAGCTTTACAAATTTAAACTACCGAATAATCTCAATTTGGATATATCTTGTTCTATGGTGTTTCTTGTAATACATTTGTAATTATTGTAATGTCAGTAGCTTTTGTTTTGCAACCTTTGTTTTAGCTTTTCTTTGTACTTTGTTTCATGCTTGTACTATTGGTTTTATCATTCTATCTATTCTAGGTTTTGTAAAAGATTTTGGACCCTTTCAAAATCCATTCTATACCCTTACAAAATAACCATTTTGATATTGTCCTTTATATTGTCAAAAGTCCACAAGATAGAAATTCAATTTGTCAAAGAAACATGACCCACAACTTTTCATACACAAGCTCGTGTCCATAAGATTTGAATACTATGTTTGGTTTTTATATCTTAAAACACGTGTAATGTGCTACAGTAAGATGTATTGGATGAAAATGAAATAATTGGAAAAGTTGCAACACAAGAAATAACTAGTGATCAACTAGTTTGGTATAAAATGTAATTTTTCTAACAATCAGAAAGCATTGTACAAGAAACAAAAGGATATTTTTTTGATACCCTCAACATCAAATGCAGTCTTCATAAGATAGCCATAAATGTATTTTACATTTACATAGTATAATTTGATCTTTCTTGTATAATACATACATGGTTTTGGGGTTATATAAGCACTTTCCATAATATATTTTGAGGTCTCAAAATATTCATTTTGTGGTGGCAATTCATCAAATAAATAATGCTCTATAAAGTTGTAAAATACTTGTATATTGAACCAATTGAGAGCATAAAGAGATAATCTAGATTCTAGCTTCACTAGATAGTTGCCCCAACATGAGAAACTTTTGCATATGGTCATAAAAAATCTATATGAACTATAAAAAGGTTAAGACACAGTGTGGTTTATTTTTTTATGTTAGAATAATAATAATAGAATCAAGTTTCTTGATAATTTTGTTTGGAAAGACATATTAGTTTAGGTGCATTGTTACCACTTGATAAGACACGTCCAAAATAAACATACAATTTGTCTTAGAAATAGTAGATAGTTGATTATTTATAAACAAAGATCAAGAATGCATTATTTTCTCTTCATTGAAATTCTATCAATTTTATTGGGAAAGGTGCCATAAACCTTGCACTTGAATGTTTATTATTCACTTCATTTATTTATTATTGATGTTTATATTGAAAAGGGGTGTCCTAGTCTGACTTGGCCAATAATGTCATGTATAATTTAATATGTGGATGTGTAAGAAGTTGTAAGAGAATCTAATGCCATAGAGATCATGTGTAAGGACATCTTATGATATTCTTATATGCATAAAATATCTTATGATAATTTTTGACACAACTAGCAACATCTTAGAGTTGGAATAATACTATTGAATTGATTTGTTCACCAACTTATGATACATGTTATGACACATCATAGATCATCTTTGAATAATGATAATAGAGCCAAAATGGAGTGCCCAATGTAAGGAGTATGTTATGAAAAAAATATGGCATTTGAATATGTAACAATATCTACTAAAAATAGGTTGTTGACTCCTTTTGGATAGGAACATCGAAATTCAGGCTCTTAGTGTAGGCACCATTTTGAGTTTATAGAGCATCTTTGAATGGTGATAATAGAGCCAAAATGGACTACCCAATGTAAGGAGTGTGTTATCAAAAAATATGGCATTTGACTATGTAACAATATTTACTAAAAACATATTGTTGTCTCCTTTTGGATTGGGTTTGTTACCTAATTTTGCTTCCATCTCAATCAGGTGGAGTTGGAGAAGTATTTGCAACTAAAATATGAAAGGTACATTTTTTATTCTGCTAAGTGTTCTTTACAAGAAATAAATATTATCAAATGAATTTTAGATTCAATGTGTTCTTTACAAAAAAGAAAAAATACACAACTTTGCATTAAAAAATGCTTTCTTTATTCATGATTTCAAAAGTATAGTGTCTCACACAAGCTGTGGGAGCAATTGATTCAATCTAATATGAAAAGAAACTATACATTTGAAATGAAAAGCATATGAAAGAAGTAGGGATCCTTCATTGCATGGATGACAAAGCCCAAGATTGGATGGCTCCATCTTCAACTCCTTTTACTTGGTTGCTCCAGACGTTGCCTTGTTTCCCTAGAAGTGCATGTAAGAGATGAGGAAATTGGTGTTAGAGATCAAGAAACCTAATCATTTCATATACAACATCAAAAAATATATATTTTTCTTGCACATGGCATTAAATCAGTTTGCAATCATCACAGATATCAGAGGAAAAGAAAAAAAATACATCATGACTATCCATTCAATTTTGAACTTTATTGTTTTTATCTAACATGTTTATTCACTGTGCAGGTATATGAATATTCTTATTGTTGATCAAAATGCTCATAATATCATATATCACATGTGGGATAAAATGGACTCCTACAAGGGTTGAGCTCAACATGCTATCCTTTTTTTTATTTTTTACAGAGATAAGAGTATAGAGTCTCTATGCTTGTTATTTTATTGAGCAGGTATGAATCATTCATAATAGTGAATTGATATTTTCACTGTCACAAACAATATAGATATGCTCAATAAAACACAAGTAAAAAGCAAAAACAAGACATTATGACAAATATTTCATAAAAACACTTATACATTGAATACACCAATGAGAGAAGAACAATGACCTCAAGGATGAGAACAAGATAGTGAGTTGTTCAAGATGAAATAGTGATTTCATGGGCTTTCAAGACAACATATAACAAAGGATCGAGAAAAGAACAATCAAAGAGCTTTGAGGCAATACATGACAAATAGGGAGAACATCATATCTAGAAACACCGGTGATATTCAATAATAGTGAAGAAAAGAATCATTATGCATGAATGAAGACACCCTTCATCATGTTTGCTAAATCATGCACTGATCATCATACAAAGAGCATGCAAATATATATGCAAAAGAAAAACATTGAAGATAATACCAAATAATGGTGAAAGGTAGTGATATTAAAGAATGTACAAGACAATGATTTGTGGATGATAAAACAAGAGATGCTGCAATAAAAGACATTGTTGTTACAATGCATTAAACATCAGATATGCATCAACAAGAATATAGAAAAACAATAACAAGATGTTGTAATAGATCAATAACACTGAAAATGATTTTTATAATGTTTGAGGAGAATACTATACAGTTAAGGGACAAATAAAGGGTATTCACAATGCAAAGAAGAAAGAAGCATCATTATTATGGTAAAGATGTAGATCAAGAGATATACAAACTTGAATCATTGTTATCAAATTATAAAAATGAAGATGTAAAACTTTGTTTACTATGTAAAAAAGATCATATAATGTTTATCAAATAACATAGTGCCAAGAAGGGGTGTCAATGATTGTTATAAAAAAGAGAACATAGTTATGTCAATGAGGTGAAGGTGATGTATGAGATAACAGTGAAGTAATAGTCATGACTATTATTAAAACACCAAACAATGATAAATTTGAACAAAGTATGCAAAAACATGTCATAGCATCAAGAAATGGAGATGGAAGGGGTTGTCATTTAATATTATACAAAAACTAATACATTAATCTAAACATCACTATCATAAAGGATAATCAAAGAGGAATGCAAAGGAAAGTCATGAAGGAGATAATGACTTACAAATGCATAAATCAGTGAAGTAACAAGCATCAACAACAATAGAAACATGGGAAAGTGCATCGAAGAACAGTGTCAAAAAGCTTTCCATAGTGAAGAGATTAGCCACTTTCATAGGGAAGCAAAATATATGAACAACAATGGAATACAATGCTAAGGTAGTGATGCGCGTGACAATAAAAACAATGTCCTCAAAATAACAAAATAAAGATGTGAATGGTATACAATGCTCATAACAATGTCAAATTCCTTGAAAGACAGTGTTAAATGATGAAGATTCATTGCATATGAGACAATGTTTGTTATAAAATCACTGAAATACAACAAGGACATCAAAGTAAATAGAAAATTTTCATAATGAGAAGAGGCATGCTATCATGAAATGGAAATGACCAATGGCAATCTAAAAGTGCAACACACAGTAAAATAGACAACTATGAACCAAGAGAAGACAATGTTAGGAATAAAAGAGGTTTATATGTAAATAGTAGAGATGTCAGGATGAAGGAAACTATAGTTGAGTCACACATGTCAATTTTTGGTCTTTGGAGATTTCTATGCAGTCTTTAGGTATATAATCCTATTCAAATCACTTTACTTTCCACATGTCCTATAAGTAGTCTAAGAGGAAAAGCAATGCATCAATGAAAAGAACGAACAATAAGGAATGTTACATGCCATTTCATCATTGAATAACAGTTAAATACAATTATTTCCATAAATCAGAACATTCATATGCAATGAACAATAATAGCTTAAATAGAATGATATGAAATGTTCACACAAAGACAAAGACAATGATTGCATTCAAAGCATGCTTTATGAGAAAGAAATGGTGATTTGAATATCAACACAGTGATAAGACAGTGATAATCTATGAAATGTAACAATGAGTATCAATTATATGTCAAAGACAATCATGATAGCCATCATATGTGCAAGAATAGTGATATGAGATGTTATACCAGTCACCCTTAACAAATGTTGAGAAACTATATGGAGGCACAATCAAATGTGAGATTGAAAATAATTTCAATGATTTGAAGAGAAAAGATCGCAAAATGATGGTTACAATGCCAGTGAACAATGACAAAATGACTGTGGAAACCATGAAGAAAAGTTTCAAAAGAAGTGATCACGGCAAGATAAAATAAGTGGTCTCACAATGAGAAACTAAATGACGAACCCAGAATAATAGGGGTTCGAACAGAGGAATCATGGTCTAAAAAAGAGATGTAAACCCTCAAGTTCTTGTAGCATAAACAATGATATCATCTGGGCATGGGGCAACTGCTACTGTGTTGAATGGTGGGGGATCAGTGCGTTCGGGGGTGTTGTCAGTGTCTTCTGCTACGTAGGGGATTAATGGGTCTGCTGAATCTATTTCTTATGCAGACGTGGTTTCATTTGAAGCAGATATTAATGGAGCTTTGTCCTCAATTCTGGGGAGTGGGATCCTTCGTTTCCAATCTCCTTCTGTAAAGCCTGTCTCTGTAAGTGCTCCTCTTGTGATAAAATTGAATCCTAATACAATTTATGAGATCTTTAAAAATTATGAGGATTTTTCATCTAATGCTGCTATCTTTAGATTTAGGGGTTTTTGGCCCTCTCTATCGAACCTACATGCTTGGATTTATAAACATTAGGAACCCATTTTATCGGATACCGTTCAAATATACCTTGTGGCAAAGGCTTTTTTTATTGCAAAGTTTGAAAATATTGAAGATAGGAAAATTATTTTGTGTGATAGTTGTTTCACTTGGGAGGAGCGTTTTCCCCTGATGGCCAAACCTTGGCATAAGGATTTTGATCCTCTTACTGAGACCTTTAAAAAAATACCCTTATGGGTGAGGCTTATGAATCTTCCCCTTCATCTGTGGCTAGATTCTATCCTGGAAGCGGTTGGGGAGGCTATTGGGGATTTCCAGATGGTTGACCTGGTTACCTCTGACATTTTTCATCTGACGTATGCTCGTATCCTAGTGGAGGTTGATATTTCTAAGGGTCTCCTTGAGAAGATTACTCTGGCTTCCCCTTTAGGCTCTTGGATTCAGACTCTAGATTATGAGGGAATCTCATTCAGATGTAGGAAATGCCACATGACTGGTCATCTTGCTGCCCGGTGTTTATCCGATAAGGTTAAATCAAAGAAATCACCTTCTTGGTGGTTGGGGGCTTCTGACCACCATTACACGATTCGTAAATCTAAGGATGGGGGTTTGGCCGTTTTCTCCTCTCAGGATGATCATGCTAAGGATGATGCTATTGATATTGTTCCGGAGGTTCAGACTGGTGGTGTTGTCCTTTCAGGTGTTGATGTTGTTCCTGACCGGATTGTTGATGTTATCTCTGGTTCAACTATTTTTCCTGCTGGTACTACGGTTTCTGCTGTCCCTATTTCTCCAGCGGGGGATTTGGGGATTGGTGGTGATGTTACCCCTATCTCATTTGTGGATGCTAGTGTGGCCAGCCCTGTTTCTCAATTGTCTTCTGTTAATTCTCTGGCTTGGAAAAATGATGCTCTGAAGGTGGAGGATGGATGGACAACAGTTAAAGGAAATAAAGTTATGTCTTTCATGCATTCTTTTGATATGAACTTGCGATTACAAAAGGTTGGGCTAAAATGTAAATCTTGATAGCCCTTTGTTGGTTTGCTAGTCTAGTCTTTTTTCCACTTTTTGGGGACTTTTGTTAGTTCCCTTTGACTTGACTTGACTGGTGGTGCTCCACAGTTTTTGTTTGTCCCTTCAATGCTCTATCTTTCGCTATCTTTTTTGTATAAGGCTTCAGGTCCTTTCAAAACCTATTTTTACTTAATCATAACAATGATATAAAACATGAAGATGCAAAAATTTATAAGTCACGACCTGCACAATGAATATAAAGTTGTGATTCTTCTTCCAACACAAGGATAGTCTCAAATAGAAATCAAAGCTAAGAAAAATATCTTTTGTATTATCAAAGCTCTAAGAAACAAATATATAGAAATATTGAAGCCACAACTTGCAAGATGAATATAAGCTCACAAGAATTCCTTACAATTTCAAACAACAATGAAAACCAAGCTTTCATTCACAGAGAAATCTTAAGCATTGTCATTATTTTTTTGCATAAATAGAGCTCGAGCTTACCTGACACAACTTTAGAAAGCACAAGATCTGCCATGAAACCTCCACATGAAACATGGAAACGCCCAAAAAAGTGAAAGAAATGAAAAGAATGAATGAAAAATAAAAGTGAATGGTTTCTTTGTGTTAGGGTTTTTTTACCCTAAAAAGTGGCCAACTACACTTAGATATTTTTGCCTTTTTTTTTTTTTTTAATATTAGAGATCATTTACAAATATCAGCTCCTTTTGAGCAAACACACTAGAAACCATAAGCCAACTAAGAAGACTAAGAGTCACACAAGATGTCCCTATGGGGATTTGAACTTAGGTCTCCACAATGAAAACCCAGACCTGTAACCAATTGAGCTCAGCCTCTTGGACGCCTTTCCTTAAAAACATCTTCATTACTAATACCCAACACTATATGTTTTATATTTATTGCTTTTTATTTTTGCATCAAGCTTAAAATGTAAAATATTTTCTAAGCGATATTTTATACATCACTTCAAATATTATTTGTGGTGCAAAATAATAACATTTGTTTTAAAATTGAGTCAAAGGGGATAACCGAAGATTTATGAAAGTGTCAAGTATATAGAGGAGAAGTTTACAAACATGTGGAAGGAATATAGGGGTTGTTTTGAATCACTTTGGGGAAGTTTAAAGAATTTTTGTGTGCCTTTATGGTTGAAGAGCTCAAGGATTGACCTTTTCTTCATTCTAGAGTCTTTTTGGAGTCTTTTAAGGGGCTGAAAAATTGGCTTTATGTTTGTGCATGACCAAGGAAGTTTCTAAGTTTCTATTTCTATGCAATTGCTTGGAAAAGCATAAGTATGTTCAAGATTCATTTTTGAAGTAGTTCTTAGCATATTTCCAGGCTACATCGTAACTCTTTGGAAGTTCTTTTAGCGGTATATTGTTTTGTAACTCACTTACAAACTTGTGTACAGCTATGTAAAACATCTTTTTTCAAAAATTTCCATTGTTTTTACCTTCTCAAAGCCTGTTTACTATGTGTAAAGCATAGATGGATAAATGTTTATTTGAAATTCTATGTATTTTCTTTTGCATTTATTTATTTTAGCACCTGTAGATAGGATAAATCATACTTTTGCAGGTCATATGATTATGTGAGTGATGAAAACAACAACTAGTTGTGGGAGCCCTATTTTCCTTCTTGAGTTGTGAGTATTTTCACCTTCTTTATGAAACTCTCATGTATGGGTATGAACAAATTTTGAGTTGTCTTGTGTTGCAACTAGTTTTGAGTACATGTATGTTAGAAATAGCAGCATGAGTCCCAAAAAATCAGTTTGGTGCATCACCTTTAGGAAGTAGTTTCATTTGAATATTTTCTTCTTACCCTTTCCTCTGCAAAAGCATAAGTTTAGTTAGTTTTATAGGTGAAGTATCAAGAGGAAGACGACCTTCTTCGGAGGTTCATTCTCACTGCAAGTTACCCACAACTTGATAATGTTCCCATGTGTCAATAGATTTTTGAACCTCAAGTTCAACAAGGTGCAAATCTAGTTGATAACAGGAACATCAAAATTTGCACCATTTTGAGTAACGGTATTGGCTCATGGTTTTGGAAAATCAAAAAATAGTGCAGGGTTTTTTCTTCTATTCATTTACTGTTTGAGGAGGTCCAATAGTTGTATTGTAGGATATTTTTACACACGTGCATGCGAACATGCACATGCAAACACACACATGCACGCACGCGCGCACACACGCGCACACGCATGCACGTGCGTACACACACACACACAAGTGTGCGCGCGTGTTTATATAATATCTCATGAAGGCTTGCGCCTATATTTATATTATAATTATATATGTTGTTAAAAATATAATTGGTTCAAGTTAGTAGGCTAGTTTTACCATTAATGTGTTTTCCATGGACAAACATTGTGTTATGTAGTGAATCTTTTTTGTGCAATATTTATTTCCTAAATTGTTTTATCGTGTCATATATGAATTTCTCTCCTTTTTATTAGTGTAGGAATATTTTTTTCTAACTTGTTTTTTATTTGGTATCATTGGTTGGTGATGCAAGAGCATTAACGGTGTAAGGGCAATCCTACATCACCAAAAATATTTAAATTTAATATGTATACAAATATTTAGGAATAAATATTGTAGGAGAATAATATATTTAATGGAGGTCAAACATTTAACAAATAATTTGGTCACATTCTCTCATTGAAGTCTTATTGTAATTTGAATTTATAATAAAGGCAGATTTAAGAGGGGAATATTCAAATAAGTCTTTCATGGTGTGGAAATTGGGAGCAAAACTTGTCATGTAACTCCTAGAATCTTGCATTAATGTTTGATATTCAAAATGGGCACCCAAGAGTTAGTGGCTTGGCATATTCTATTTTCAAGTCCTAGGTGGAGTTATGGAGTATAATAAGTAACTCTTGATTTAGAATGTTGGTGGAGGTGGGAAAGAAAGTTCTTTATGGAGTTTTAAATTGTATTTCCTTAGCTTTTGGTATTTATTCAATCATAGTGTGGGATGTGCAATAAAAATTAGCATTATTTGCAATTTTTCTAAGTTAAGATTATAATTCCTCTTTTGGGAGTGAGATTTTTTGGTGGTATTATACCTTTGATTTTTGAAATCCTAAGTTTTTTTCCATCTCATTTTTCTCTTTAAATGCATTCTTTGAATTGGCTTTGGGAGTCTTTCATGGGTTTGAGGATCAAAGAACTAGTTGAAGGGCAAAAGACAGAGTGGAGTTAAAATAATTTTCTTTGTAGTTTTCTCTTGCTTATTTGTTGATTTTATTCATGCCTATAAGGTTGTAATTAAATATAATATCATATTTTCTTGAAAATTGCATCCTTTTAGGAGAGTTTGAAAAATAATTGAGAGACTTTAATTGTAGATTTCTTTGTATTTCTAAGTTATTTTGTATTTGATTCAATTCATTTAAGTGTTTTGCATTTGTTGTCTTGAGAGGGAGAGCCTCCTTACATTAGTGGTATCGAAGCAAGAGTTATTGAATGTGTAGGAAAAGCATCACATGTGAGGCATTTTGCACCAAGACCTGAGGGTGGAGTGTGACTTTCATTGCATGTATATGTGTAACTTGCAAGAGGAGGTACTTAGGGAATTGTTTGAGAAAAAGGTTACTAAGTTTCTGAACATATCACTAAGTATGAAACAATTTTCAAAAAAACTTGAGACCGTTGAGCATTTCTAAATAGGTCACCAAGTGAGGCAATTTACATGTGCATAACCTAAGGGTTTTGAAGATTTTCATTAATGTTTTGTGAGACCTTGAGGATGGAAAAGAGAGGAGAAGGGGGAAATATGGATATTCAAAGGAGTCTCATTATTTTTCTAACAAAGATGTATTTGTAAGTGAAGTTGTGTGTGCAAGTGAAGAAGAAGATTTACTACTGCGAATTGTAGCTATAGAGGCAGAATTAATGCCTTGATTGTGACAAAATAAGATGGTATACATACATGTTAGTTGAAATGCATGGAGAAGAAGAAAGATTCGCACCAAAAGCAAGTTGGTGGGAGTCCATGTACAATCAAAATTAGCATTATTTACAACTTTTCTAAGTCAAAATTGTAACTTCTCTTTTGGGAGTGAGTTTTTGGTGGTATTCTACCCTTGATTTTCAAAATATAAAGTTATCCTTTCATTTTTATGTTCAAATGGAGACCTTGAATTGTCTTTGGAATTCTTTTCATTTTGTAGGATTGGAGGGCTAATTGAAGGGCAAAACTTAGAGTTGAGTTAAGCTAATTTTCCTTCTAGTTTCCTCCTACTTATTTGTTGATGTCACTCATTCCTATAAGGTTTTAATTCATTGTAATATCATATTTTATTAGAATTTGTATCATTCCAAGAGAGTGTGAATAGAAATCAAGAGACTTTTCTTGCAATTTTCCTAGCATTTTATATGCATTTCTAAGTTATTTCATAATTAAGTCAAGTCATTTGAATGATTTTCATTTTTTATTTTGAGAGGGAGAGCCTCCCTAGATTACTTGGTCAATTGTATTTCCTAAGTAGTAGGAAAAATAACCTTAGACTAATCTTGGGTTGAGTGAGAGTATTGCACAACAAAGGTTTTTGTTTAAGAGAAAACACCTAAAAATCATAATTGGAGATGCAAAATTTTAATAACACTAATTTTTATTTGTGGAAGATTGAGATGGAATACTTATTAATATATTGGTATCACGAGTTGCAATATTTACAAAGAAACATATGGCTATGTCAATAGATCATTATATAGTGTTGGATAGAAAGGCACAAAGTCTCATCAACTTACATGTTTGGTGGATTCAATGCTCTTGAGTGTTTCCAAAGAATCTATCATGAAATCCTTGTAAAAAAAAGTTAAGGAACTTGTATTAGACTGTTCTTTAGGGAACCAAGCTTTCTTACAAAGACATTTCTTCAAGAAGTGTGATGCTGCCTCAATTTCCAACCCCTTTAATTCCTTCAACATTGTGGTGACTTACTTTAATTATATTGATGTATAGATGTAGAGTTGAAAATTGCATACCCATTTGCAATTTACCTACACTTTTGTAACCACTTTAGTGTCTATTCCCTAGTATTTGTGTGGGTCCATTTCAGTCCTTGCATCAACCTTTTCCCTCTCCAGATGCTCAAAGTTCCTTTTCAATGGATATCTTTTAGTGTCACCTTTGCATGAACCACGTGTTTCTCTTGTCACTTATTTTTTAGCATGATTTTTCTAGACACTAGTGTGTTGCATGGACATTTGCGTGTCATGCATGCATCGCATGGCATCCCAATATTCAAATATTAGTTTTGAGCATTTCCACACTTGTTGCCTACCTTGGTCATTGGAAACATCTCATAATTTTCTAGAAAATCTTGGAAGTCTATTTTTCCCTCTCTTCTCTTTGTTAAATTCATCTTTTAACTCCATTCAATTCTCTCTTAGAAGTTTCACATAAAATCTCTTGCATTGTCTTAGCTTTCACAACTTTCTCATGTTTTGTATCTCTCACATTTTCTATAGAAGTCTCTAATTTTATACAATACTCTCTTACAAAAATATGTGTAGCTCTCTTGGCTTTCTCAAGGCTACTTGGTAATACTTTTCTATCTCTCTCTTGTATCTTTAAGCATCATGGGATAGCCCCAAACATTTTTCCTCTCTTGTGTGTGTGCAAGTTTATTAGAAGCATTTGAACGGGTGAGGATTTGCTTATGTTTTGTTCATTAAAATTTCTATTCATGTCTATCATTTAATACCTTTTATTATGTTCTTGACTTTTGAGTTTTGCAAGTTATTTGAAGCACAGACCTTGGTCATTGTCGAATTTAGAGTATTTTCTATTTCAGTTCGTACAAGATTGCAACGCGTCGCATAGACGTTTGTGCCCTGTACTGGCGTCTTTGGATGAGATGTTCAAAATTGGACTAAAAACTCCATGTCATCTACACCTTTCATTTCTGTAATAAAAAAATCATTTTCCTTTATCTATAATTAGAGATCTTCACTAGTTTATCTAGTTGGGGATATCTAAATGTGAGTTGTGAAATTGGCTCTCAAAGGACCATAGTTTCATTTCTATAAGGTCATATTTACTCCACCACATTATGGTGAACCTGACATGAAAAATACTACATTATTTTCATAGCATTCTTTATCACTACTTTGAATTCTCCTTACTAAAAAAAGGACAAATTAAAGATTTCCCCTTCTCAAAAAAATTTTTGAGTCATTGCCTGAACCCTATTCTATGTCGTTAATTTATAAATAATACGTCAACCTTCAACTGAATTGTTTATGCATTATTTCTTTAATTTCACGTATTATTTTAAAAATGGACTTTTAATCTTCTTTTATTAATTCAATTTCTGTTTTTATTCAAAGTACTAATGATGTTCACTTTTATGCATGTGATGGTGACTTGGCTTTGCCAATGTCTCTATATGTCTTTGATCCCTCTTGTAAGATTCCTTCTGTTATAGAAGGTATTTTGTTGCAAGAAGCTAAGATCATTGATACTTTTCTTAATGTTACTCTATCATCTCTTCATTCCAATACACTCTCTTCTAGAGATGATGTGTTTGTGAATGGTGAATCTTCTATCACATATGATCTCCCAAAGGTCGATGTTGAGCGAATTCCTTCAACTAATTCTTCTAAATATTTTAAGGATTATGTGAATGTCATTTATGTGACTGCAACTAGTCCTTTTCCAAAGAGAGTTCTTTCTATTTGTCGTGTCCTTTCAAAAATAACTCATTGGATCTTTATACAAGGTACACAAAGTCTACAACTTCTTCTTACAGAGTAGTAGCCAATACTTACAACAATCGTAGAAATAAGAAAAATATTGATAATCCAACTTCTTTACCACCTTAACCAAATCTTCCTCAAGCACCTAAACCTCTAGTTAACAACCTAGTGACTAAGATCTTATTGAGCAACTTTGTACTACTCCCACTAAGATCTCACTTTGGTATTTGCTTCAAAATACTCTATTTTACCAAGGTATGCTTCAGGAAAATTTTCAAAAGTTCTTGCTACCTTCTTCTAGGCATGTGGATGCAAATGCGTTGATATATCATATTAGAGCATATTCCCCATATATCACGTTCTATCCACATGAACTCCCACCTCTAGAAATAAGGAACGCTACAGACCCGCTAATGATCACTGTATATGCTAATGGTATAGGCATTACGTGGACTCTCATTAACACGGGTTCAACCATCAAATTTTTTAGTCTATACCTATTTCCCAAAATGAAGGTGGATTTGAATTCCCTCACTACATCTTCTTTGTTTATTTGTGGATTTGATAATACTGGTAAGATAGCTTTAGGTATTGTTATTTTTCCTTTGAAACTTGGACCACTTATTGTTCCAACCTTGGTGTATGTTATGTAAGGACCTTCACCATATAAATTTCTCTTGTGTGGACCTTTGATTCATGCTTTGGGAGCGGTTAGTTTTACTCTTCGTGAATCTGTTAAGTTTGTTGCTAACAATCAAGTAGTTACAATCAAAGTTGACCCTGATGTTATGCATTTATGTCAAATGGAATTAGTTGGTCACGCTACAATTACGCCTAAATTTAAAAACTATATTCCATCATTATCTTCTACTATGTCGATAGTTGTTCATGTGTTGTCTCGTCAAAAGGAGGTCGATGAGAAATTTGACCCTGAAGAAGATAATCCCAAAGAACAAGATCTTCCTAAAATAGTGAGTCCTAAGTCTACCCATCAAACTCCTTCATCTCCTTCCAAATTGAATGCATTTCTTGGTGATTATTGGGATTCCTTAGACTTTGCATACTCCATTAGATAATATAAAGTCGACCCTATACACCTTCACATTCCAAAAATATAATTCACACATATTGTCAAAGATTATTTTTATTCAGTATCAGGTGATCATGTCAATACTATTGATTATATCATTCATAGTGATCCTCGGCTTGTAGAGGAGTTGCAATCACGTTATAGTCTACGATTCAAAATTCTTTCTAAATATGGATATAAAGGAGATAATATTGGAAGCGTGGGAGAAGATTTAAGATCCCTTTGGAACCAAATTGTATTCTTTTACAAGGGGTTTAGGTTACAAGCCTTCTCCTCTATCTTAAATCCCTCCACCACCATCTAATGGCTCTATGTCTTCTTCTTGTAAGCGATCAAAATTTTCTCCACAAGATAAAGGATTTCTTCTTGTTCCTCATTCTTTATCTAAACAAGAGCATATTTTGTTGCAGCTTGTCAAAGCCTACTTGATCACTCTTCCTCCTCCTACGAATAAGAAGTTTTATAAGCGTGCTAAAACAAGACTTTATTTTTGTGCATATCATGAAGTGTTGGGTCATTCCATTAGTGAATGTAAAGTCTTGTCAAATAATATAAATCAACTTCATGAATCAAGTTTCATCAATCTCCCATCTATTCATATGCCCTCTTCTTCTTCTTCTTTGCTTGACAAGTGATATCCAATTTCATCACTATCTTGTCCTTTCTTCATGCTTAGCATTCTCGCATGAGGTTGTTACATCTCCATGAATCTTACCTTAATCTGCCTTTGTGGGGACCAATCCACTATCTAATTCTATCTGCCTTTGTGGTGGCCAACCCACTTATCTTATCAAATCTCTTTCCCTATCATACAACCATCTAGCTTTTGCTACTTGTATCGATGTGATCAAAGTTGTCCTATCATGTGACTATCTAGCTTTTTCTACTTGCATCGGCACATGTCTAAGGCTTCCCTATCATGTGACTATCTAGATTTTTCTACTTCTATCAGCGCAGTCAAAATTACCTATCATGTGGCTATCTAGCATAACACAATTTTCTGCCCATATCGGCATAATCTTAGTTATCATTATCAAGTGCAATCTATATTTAGTGGTCATTATTTAATATTTTTTGTAAAAATTTCAACATATGCATGACCCCTAGCAATAGAGCAAGCTAGTGTCTGAGTCATGTGTTGTCTCTTCAACATTGGTTGTTTCCTAGTCTTTTGGGTGTATTCTTCCTAGAAGCAATAAATCCTAAAATTCTTCTCTCCTTTTTAGAACTTCTCTGTGTTGTTTCTTGTTTTTTGGAGACAACATATTGTATTGAGACAACCTTTTACATCAAGGTCTTTGTTGACTCAAAAATTTTAGTATGTTTGATGTTTGTTATTTGTCTTTGTGTATGTGGTATTTATGTTCTTGTTAGCGTGTATCATTCTCTAACCCTGTGGCTTTTTGGTTTTCATGTTCTATCCTTATTGTCTTGTGCAACATTTTCTATCTAATGCATATGTTTTGTAGGTCTTCACGCTAGGAGCATGCTTCCTTGGTTCGAAGTGTTATCTACTTCCTCTATAGTATCATTTTGGTATCATGATGTTGTTTCCTTTTTAGTAGATTTCCTTTAGCATGCATATTCATTTTGATTCATTAGACTGCTAAAGTGGGGGCAAAATATAGATTCAAAAATTCCATACCCCTTTGCAGTTTTACCTACACTTCTGTAACCACTTTAGTGTCATTCCCTAGTATTTGTATAGGTCCATTTCAGCCCTTACATCATCCTTTTCCCTCTTAGGATCTCAAAGGTCATTTTCAGGAACTATCTTTTAGCATGACCTTTGCACGAGTCATGTGTTTCTCTTGCAGTTTCTCATTTCTAAGCGTGATTTGTTTGGACACTAGTGCACCGTGCATGTGTCCTGCGATATTTTAATATTCAAATATTGATTTTGAGTGTTTCGACACTTGTCGCCTACCTTGGTTGGTGGAAACATCTCAAAATCTCCAAGAATGACTCAGAAGTCTCTTTTTCCCTCATCTTCTCTCTTTTAAATTCATCTTTTCACTCCATTCAAGTCTCTCTTGGAATGTTTACATAAAATCTCTTGTGTTGTCTTGGCTTTCACAAATTTCTCTTGTTTTGTCTCTCTCACATTTGCTACAACAGCCTCTAATGTTCTACAACACTCTCTTAGAGCAATATTTATAGCTCTCTTGGATTTCTCAAGCCTATATGGTAATACCTTTTTATCTCTCTCATATCTTTGAGCATCTTAGGATATATCACATCCCCTATCTATCATATCATTTTGTCTATTTGTCTTTTGATCAATCTATCTGATTATTGTGGAAGTGGAAACACCAAAATAGGGACTTGACTGAGGCAAGTCTCCAAACAACTCCAAACATTTTTCCTCTCTTGTGTATGTGTAGGTTTATTGGAAGCATTTGAACATATAAGGGTTTGCTTATGTTTTGTTCATCTATCCATTTCTATCATTTAATACATTTTATTATATTTCTGACTTTTGTGTTTTGTAGGTTATTTGAATCACGGACCTTGGTCTTTGCCAGATTCTGAGTCTTTTCCATTTCAATTTGTACAGGACTACAATCCACTGCGCATATTTTGGTGTGTCGTATTGGTTTCCTTGGCCGAGATGTTTAGATCTGGACCAAAAACTGCCTATCGTCTGTGCTTTTTATTTTTGTAATCAAAATCTTCCTTTTCATTATCTATAATTAGATATCTTGACTAGTTTATGTAATTGGGGATATCTGAATGTGTGTTGTGAAACTGGCTATCAAAGGAACACAATTTCCTTTATATAGGGTCAGATTTACTCCGCTACAATAGATTAACATGAGCACCAATCTATTACTCTATTATTTTTTTTGGTAGATTCTTGGTACAATCTAGTTATGAACATCATTAGACTACCACTAAGCTAACAAATGAAATGGTTGTGAATGCTCTTCTTTCAAAGGACCTAGGATGAAATATTACAAAAGCTACCAAATACACAATAATTGTTTATGTATGTTTGAAGTAAAAAGAGAAAGGAAAGAACAAGAAGATAGACCATAAACCCATATCTAGAGGCGAATCTAAGTTCTCTAGGCAATCTAAAGTAAAATGTTTGAACTATAGCAAAGTTGTGCACATAAGCAAAAACTAAGAGAGAACGAAGAAAAGGGACAAGCATGAATTAGATGATTTTGATTACATATTCTCTCAAGATATGGTGGCAAGATGCATTGTTTACAACGTTATACGCATGCATGTGAATATCCATGGGTGATCAATCCAGGAGCATTTGTCCATGTGACTCCTCATTAGAAGTAACACCTAGAACACTAGTAGGGATAACTTTAAGAAATCCCCCTCCAAAAAAGATATAAAATATTAACGAGTCTTTCATTCTCTTAAATAAATAAAAATCTATAGGCGAATCTCTCAATTTTTTGATAAAAAATATATTCTTATTGGCGATTATTTTTTAATCGCAATTTGTTTGTAGAAAATATTGGCGAATCTCAAACAATAACAAGAAATTTATTGATCACCATGGTAAATACTTTCATTTTAAAGAAATAGAATTCTTATAGAAAATTATTGTGCTACACGTAGAAATCTTTGATGGGTTTAAGGGATAGACTCTATAATATATATTTGCTACCATTTATTTAAAATGTAATCTAACAACCTTCATTATATTATGTGAGATAAATGTACAGATTTTTTTTTAATTCTAATGGGACACAAAAATTTCTTCAAGACCACTAATTTCTATTGAATTCAACAAATCCAAATGAAATTTCAGCCCCCATAAGCATTACACATAAAAAAATAACATTTTTACCTCATGGAATACAATGAGGATTACTATACTATATTTAAAATCAATAAGGTCAACTAAATATTGGTGATAGAACCCTACAGTGACTAATAATTATGATATAGTATTAGCGAATTAATTTAGATTTCTACAATAACATATAAAATTTGGGCGAATTGGAACTAATCGTGTATCGAATGTTGTGGCGAATCTTTTAGTTCAAATTTTTAATTAAAATTAATTATTTGACGATTTAAATATTTCTAAAAAAATTTTTTTGTAAAAATGTGGTCATTTAGGTTGCCTTAAATCTTGAATTATTAGTCAAATTTGGATTCTCAAATTTAAAAAATTAGCCAATTGGTGAATATTAGCCACTAAAACAATCACTGAAACTAGAGTCAAGATAATAGGAGATGTCTCAGTGACAACTCTTAACTTAGTATTATTGGTCATGGAAAAGTGAAGATTATAGTTTGGAATGAGAGAATGAAAGTAATCTCACAAGCTCTACACATCCTAGGATTGACAAAACTATTGTATGTTAATAAAGTGAATGCATGCAAGTAGTCTTTGAAAAGTGGGGGTGTAAAATGATTCAAAGAACTATAATGCCCATGGAGAGAGTTTGGATTGGTGCTCTTTTATGAATTGGTGCTAGCATATACATTTAGCTTAATAGTTTGCTTTTACATGTGGTATATTCTACACCTCTGGCATTGGAACCTAAAACAAAGAGGTCTAGTATTATTAGCTTGGGTATCTAAGCATATTATTATCTCAAAGATCAAATTACATGTCAAAAAACTACATTGTAATATTGATATATGGGCCACATTAGCAAGAAAGTTCAAAAAACCTTGAAAAATAAAAACCTTGTAGGATGGCATTGTCATTATTCTCGTAACTTTAGTTTTCATGAGCATTATGTTTACAATATTTACAATCATGTTTAATTTTACTGTAGCTCTCATAAGTGATGAGATATTTTTAGCTTGTTTATATTAATGTATGTTGTATAATAGATGTCCCTTCATTATCAAAATTCTTGTATTTTGCTTCTTTTATTGATGATTTGTCCAAGACTTGTCCATTTTAATGGACAAATATGAGGTATTTAGTCAATTCAAGAAGTTTAGACCTCCCATGGAGAACTAGGGAAGCAAAAAGATTATATATATATATTGAGAAACACTAACAAAAAAAATTGTTTGACAAAGCTCAAAAAATTTTAAAAAAGAAGAGTATTGCATGTCATAAGACAATTCCATAACCCTCAATAGAATGGAGTTGCAAAGGCAATGAATAAGATGTTGATGGATTGAGTTAAGAGTATTATCAATGAGATAGGATTGGAACAGAAATTTTTGGAAAAAAGCTATTAGCATTGTGTTAATTAAACATGTTTCCTATGCCAACACTTATTTAAAAAGCCCTATGAATACTTGGATAGTCAACAAGCCCTCACTTCAACATCTTTGAGTTTTTGGTTGTGATACATATGTTCATATGCCTAATAAAAATAAATTTAAGTTGGACTACAGAGATGGTGTGAAAGGATACAAGCTTTTACACCTAGTGACCATGAAAGTCCTATATAGCATCTTAAGAGAGATCAAGCCTTCTCTTCTAGTTGAGTGATAAACTAGAAGTGAATATATAATCCAATTACAACAAAAATTTGAGACAATTTGACCTAAAGGTTGAACTAGACATTCAAGATAGCCTTCTCTTCTAGTTGAGTGATCAACTGGAAGTGAATATATAATCCAATTACAACAAAAATTTGAGACAATTTGACCTAAAGGTTGAACTAGACATTCAAGATAGACTAAACAAATAGGTGATAACCGAAAGTTGATAGAACTTCAAGGAGAAAGAACATCCACCTTAGCTTTTGAGGAGCCTACTAAGTAAAGAAAACAACTAAAGAGACATAGAAAACATAATTTTAGATATGGTTTTTCTTTGATTACTAACTTTGATGAAAAGGGATGATAGTTAGTCCTATAAATATGTCATGGATATTGAGATGTAAAGGGATGATAGTTAGTCCTATAAATATGTCATGGATAATGAGATGATTCCATAATGAAAGAATGACACTTAGAACTTAGTCCAATTGTCAAAAGAAAAGAAACATGTTGATTGTAAATGCATCTTCAAGAAAAAAAATAAAAATCAATTCACAAAATCCATAAGACAAGACTAATTGTGAAAGGATGTTTGTGCAGAGAAAGGATCAACTTTGGCAATATTTTTTCTTTAGTTACTAAACTAACATTCATTTACTTTTTTGTTGATGTGACTTTAACCCTTGAGATTAAGTAAATGGATGTGAAGACAACATTCATAAAATGACTTGAAAGAAGAAATATACATAACACAATTCAAGCAATATGTTGTAAACGATAAAGAGTCATAATTAAAATAAAATTGTGTATGGTGTCAAATTGTCACCAAAATGTGGTATTAGAAATTTTATTCTCGTGTTGAGATTGGAATTTGCAAAGTCCAAAGCATAACATTATGTTTATTACATGTAGTACAATGATCATTTATGTGTTATCAATTTATATGCTAACAATATGTTTTTTGTAACAAAAAGAGTTGCGTAGGTGCAGCTGGAGTCCCTACCTATTGTTTAAAATAGGCAGATTGTAATCGGTGAGTTAAAGAGAGATTATTCATTTTCATCTATACAAAGGGAAAATGTTATATAAAAGTAAGTGCTACCAGGGCAATCTTCTTAGGTTCATCCTAATCTCTTCCTACATAGACTAGTACTCCGACTTTGAGTTGTGGGTTAGTTGCAATCCAGGGTAGATTTATATTTGAACTCAAGATCATTTCAGCGTCCAGATGTGTTTAAAATCAAGATCATTGCAACGTCCAGTGTCGTTTGACATCTTTAAAAGAAAGATTGGCAGATCAAATAGACAAGAGGATCTACTGTGCTTTCTTTTCAGATCCAAACCATGATCCCTAAATCTAGCTTTGATTTTAATTTGTTAGAAAGCAGAAAAGCTATCTTTTTCTTCACTCAATCGTACATTTTCAACTAGTTGGATTTGAGTTTCATACACTTTATTTCTCATTGAATCTTTGGTTCTTACCTAAAGATGATTATCATGTATTAGATCTGAAAAGAAATTCATGGTAATCAAATAACAAAAAATAGGGCATGTTGTACAACTCATCCAGATAACATCGAGCATCGTATCAAGCACAATGAAAAAATGATAACTATCGTGTGTTGTAAGCATAGTAACGAAAATCGTCGGAATCGTCGGTTTGGCGATTCGATTCAGCCTGGACAATTTTTTTATGAACCACCAAATCGGATCGCTGATTTTTTGGTCATGAATCGTCTGAATTGCCAAATCGGCGATTCATGCCAAAAATCACATGAATTGCCATCGTGAATCAACATGAATCGGTCGCGCGACTTGGCGTTTAGTGAAGTAAAAAATATTTAAAAATACATTTTTTTTAGGTTTCTTTTGGCCTTTTCTCTTTGTTTTAACCCTAAAGGGCCTTCTAATTGCTTACCATGAGTAGAAGAGAGGAAAAGTGAAAGAGAAAAAAAAAGAAAAACAAAACCATGTGTTTGCAACCAACAAGAAGGAAGAGCACTAAAGAGATCAAAAATCCATTTGGGGAGGCCATAAGATTGCATTGGGAGCATTAAGGAGTCAATAGCAACACTCCTCAACTCATTTCCAAGAGGTAAATGTTGATTTTTTTTGTATGTTAGTGTATTATTCATTTTTTGTTAATTTTTTAAAAAATTTCATTTGCAAATCTTTAATGTTTTTTAGTTTTACTAAATTGCAAAGTAGGTCTTGTTGTTTTGTTTATTAGTTTGAAACTTTGAGGTTTTACTTGAATTTTCTTAATTGCAACAGCCTTAACTTTCATTTTCCACAATGGGTAAAAAAAATGAGTGTTAGAAATATACTGAAGACTTTTCTGAAAGAACAAAATTTCAAACAAAATGTATGTTTTGTAAAGATAGAAATTCTGGTGGCATTCATAGATTCAAATACCACATTGTTGTCATACCTAGACATGATATCACAATTTGCACTAAACAAACTACTAAGGCAAAACACACTTGTTTAGTGGCATTAGAAAGATATGAACAAGAGAAAATAAATAAGAAAAAGCAACCAACTTGAAGGGTTAAGGACTATTGGCTCTCATGCTCCCACAACCACATCTGCATCTGTAACAGAATTTGCATCCGTAGGTTGTGTTGGAGAGGGTTCTTTCAGGCCTCCTTTTCATCCTAGTGTTAGTGTTCATTCTAGTGTTGATGTTAGTGCTAGTCGTTCTTATACTGAGATTGAGTCCAACCTATTGCAGCCCAGAGAGCGGAAGAACAGATTGGATAGTTACTTTGTGCCCCGCACTACTCCTGGCTCACAACTCACACTTGAGGCATGAGTTTGAACAAGGAGATTCATGATGCTGCTAGAAAAGAAATTTGCAAATTTTGGTACTTTTGCAACATTCCATTTATTGTAGCCAGGTAATTGATTCTTTTTTATTTATTTTCTTTAAGTTTAAAGTTAAATTTCAATTATATTTACTTTAATCATAGATTCACTTTACATAATACTTTGTCATCTAAATTTCTAATCATAATCTATTTGTGACAGGGCTCCTTATTAGCAAAACATGATAGATGCGGTTGCTATTTGTGGTCCGAGGTTTAAAGCCCCAACTGAGGCTGAGTTGAGTGGATACCTTTTAGATGAAATGGTAGAGGATATGAAGGTTGAGCTTGCGAACCACCGAAAGGAGTGGATGGAAAAGGGTTGCACCATCATGACTGATGGTTGGACGGATAGGAGAAATAGAACACTCCTCAATTTTCTTGTTTCCTATGGAAGTGATTGATCATTCTACTTTCCTATATGCATTGTGAATTGTGAATCGTGATTAAATAATTTAAATTTTGATTTGTTGATGATCCATGATAATTCATTGTTTTGTAGGATATACCATGTTCCGCAAATTTATTGATGCTTTCGCTCATATTAAAAAACGCCACATACTAATGTGAGTTTATTGAGAAAGTCATAGCAGAGGTGGGGGAAGAAAATGTGGTGTAGGTGGTGACGGATAATGCAAGTTATGTTGTTGTAGGTAAACTTTTAACTTTTCAAGTTTTAAAAATAAATTTATTTGAACTTTTCTAATTCTAAGTTTCCTAACATGTTTAAATTTCTAATTAATTTAAAATTGTTGTAGGTAAACTTTTGATGGAGAGGCACCCCACCATATTTCGATCTCCTTGTGCGGCACATTACCTTGACCTCATGTTGGAGAAAATTGGTAAGCTTGAGTGGGTCAAATCATGCGTAGAAGGGCCAAAAATATATGCAAGTTTATCTACAATCATGCATTCGTCCTTAGCAAAATGAGGGACTACACAGGAGGCAGGGAGTTAGCTCATCCAGGCATCACGAGGTTTGCCTTGAATTTCATCACACTGCAGTCCTTGTTGACATCAAAGGCAGAATTGAGGAGAATGTTTGTTGGCAGGAGTGGACTACATCGTCATATGCTACGACCACTGCAGGGGTAGATGTGACAAATTGCATCTTTGATGAGGATGGTTTTTGGAAACCTACTAAATAAATCCTTGAGGTAAATTTCTTACAATTTAACATTTAGTATTTATTATTTAATTGTTTAATGATTTAGTTTTACTTTTACTTTTATATTTAAGTTTTGACTCATGTTTTTTTTACATTATATGTAGGTCACTGAGCCCCTCGTATCTCTCCTACGAACTGTTGTTGGAGAGAAGCCCTCTATGGACTTCATATATGAAGGCATGGATAGGGCCAAGGAGGCCATTAGAGCCCAGTATGCAGGAGTGCAGAAGAAGTATGCCCTTATTTGGGAGATCATTGATAGGAGATGGCAGAATCAACTCCACCGACCCATCCATACAACAACTTATTATTTGAATTTGCATTTCATTTCTGTCCTGACATCAAGGCGTACAAGAAGGTTCTCACTGGCCTATATACAGTGATTCAGAGGTTGAGTACTGATGAGGATAGCGCAGCTACAACCATTGAGTTTGACAAATTCAATAATAAAGAAGGGTCAATTTTCTCTGGCAAAATGGCCATAGATGCTCGCACAACAATACAGTCAGGTAAAAATAATATATTCTTGAATCTTAAGTTTATGGCTTATAAGTTGTGCATTATAATTTTTGATTTTGTAATTTTAAAGTTGTAAATGAGACTAATTGCTTTTGTTTTCCCTTATTTCAGATAGATGGTGGCAAATGTTTGGGCCCACAACCCCAAAACTTTGTAAAATTGTCATTCGGATTCTGAGTTAGCCAAGCAATGCTTCTGGATGTGAGCGCAGTTGGTCCATGTTCGAGCATATCCACTCGAAGAGGAGAAATAAGTTGTCTGTGTAGAGGTTGAATGAACTTGTCTTTGTTCATTACAACCTCTGTCTTAGGATCAGACAAATTTTGGGTGTCGACTACTCTCCGATCATTCTGGAGGAAATTGATCCAAAATGAGAGTGGCTCACTGAGGCTGTGGATCCGATCTTCACTGAGGTAGACCATGAGTGGGTTGACCAGGGAGATAAAGAGGCTGAGGTTGTGACCATTGTAGAGGAGGTGGCTAGAGCACGTTCAGGCACTGGCAGACTCACACGCGCACGCACTGACACTGACCGTAGAGGTGTTGTTCATGAGCCCATCTTACATGTGGGGGCTATGACTCAACAGTCCTCTAGGACCTACCTTAGACGCCTTTGTAGAGGGCGCCGAGAGATAGGATACTCAGAGGCTGAGGCTAAGGTTGTGGTTGAGTTTGAGGATGATGATGAGGCTTGATCTAGAGCCTTGTTTTTTCATTTTGTTTACAGATATTGATAGACATACGTTTCGTGGATCTTCATCTTACATACATATATGATTTGATGTCTTATGGATCTTCATCTTACATAATACATACATTCTATGATTTGACTCATTATGATCCTATGATTTCTATTTACTTCAACTACAATTTACATTTTACGTGTAACGTATGTGATGGATTTATCATTTATGTTCCTTGTTTATGTATGTTAGCTTCTATTTGATGATGTTATAGTGTGTTTAAGTTATATTCAATAAAGGGTGCATGAAATAAGTTTTAAATTGTTAAAATCTCTAAATTTCAAGGGTTTTTTAAATTTGTCGATTCATGGCCGATTCACGATTCAATTCGACCTTGCCAATTCCAATCCGATTCCAATTCTCGTTACTTTGGTTGTAAGATACCTTAGGCCCCGTTTGTTTGGGGAATTGGAATTTGACTCAAAACCTTATTATCACAAAATCAGGTTTTGAAATCCCGGTTTTGCATCTTGGGGAATTGGAATTTGACTCAAAACCTTATTATATCAA
>MU225868.1:1556376-1569528 GCA_018584345.1 Thuja plicata | reverse complement strand
TGGTTTTACTTGACAAATCCAGAATTGCAATTTAGAGAAACAAACAGCGGATTTGCAAAAACGAGAAGTGTCACTCCCAAAACCGGGAAGTGTCACTTCCAATTCCTGCAAACAAACGGGGCCTTAGCTAAAGAAGTTCTAATTGCTGGAACCTTCATTTTGAATCCAATAATATACACATTAAACTCAGCACTTGAAAACAAAAGTTGATGAGTTCTGCAAATTGCTTCAACTTCCTGTATGCTAGCTAATTTGTTAGGTGGAAATGCATATAAAATTTGCAACATCAAAAGTGAATCTCAGCTAACTAAGTACTACTTCATTCAAGATGTTCCTCATCTGTTCCTTGGTATTGGAACCATACAATGTGCAATGCATTGTCATTGTCAATGGTATGAATGTGTCCATTTCATTAATGCTTTCATCACAAAATCAGATTCGACACTTACTTCAACTCTTAGCTTCGGACAGTGAGAACATTCAGGATGAGGCATCATTAAGGAAATGATGAAAGCCTCTTGTAAGACACATATATGTTAGTCTATACATTGCTACAACTTGCACATACAATAAACTCTGATCCGTTTATTGAACAATGCACTGTCATTGTCAAATCTCTATTTGAGTGACTTATACAAAAATATGGTATTACAAATACAAGTACAGTAACTAGGCCAAATTCTCATTTTGAGTGACTTATACAAAAAGATGGTATTACAAATACAAGCACAAATATGTTCTCTTTTGTGATCAATATCAACATATCTTGCCATCATGGGATTCTGTGAACTTTTGATTAGTCTTCCATATAAAGGAGATTAACAGAGCCTTTGCAGCAAGGTCCATTGAACCTGTAAAGTTAATATTTCAAGGGTTACATAAATGAACTCCATAATCAGTATAGTAACAGAGGCAATAGCTATAAAAATTGTCATGCTTAAAGACATAATTGGAAGTCTGTGCATATGGCCAAGGAACATAATCCATCGTCACAGTCACCCTAAAAAACAGTGTCATCTATATGATTCAGCATGCTATTGTGGAAAAGTCGAAAACTCGCTCAAAAAGAAGCAAAATTTAAATGAGTTGTCTAGAATTGAACTTCACCTACTCAAAAATTAGAATCTTGTCGATTTTATCAGCAAGACACCCTCTCAAAAATACACTTCAGCTGTCCCATGCTCTTTTTTTATGGGGCCTGCATGGTGTGGACCTCAACTCAAGATATTGAAATCCATAATGACTATAGGACAGGCCTCAAATAATGATGCTAAACTTCTGAAATACAAATTTGGCCCTTTCCTTGAAGTCAAATAAAATATCAACAATCTAATTGTCTATGGTACATGTAAGGCTTTCGTTGAAGATTTAGGACAGGCTATATTTAAGACAAGGCCGTTTCTTATTGAAATTGGGAAAACTGGAACAGAGATTGCCTTAATTGGTACAAATGCTTAAGTATGAGCTACACAAAAAACATTACACCAGTTCCGAAACAGAAATACATATGTTTAAACATATTGCAATCAACATGTCCAACATACAATACTAAATTTTTGTTCTATGTTTCAGTATGTCAATAAACATGTCCAACGTACAATACTAAACTTCTGTTCTTTGTTTCAGTATATCTCATCTACATAGTACTTGAGTATCAAGTTATAAAGATGGTCGATTGAAATGTGTGATTGTTAAATGGATCTAACAATTATAAGTGATGACTTCTAGTTGATCATTTTCTAACAGTGCATTTTTGTAAGGAAATTCAAATTACATAATGTCATTGGATCGTTGCATACACCGGTTTCCTTTAGACTTCTTGAAATTGCATGCAAATGGGTATCAGAATTATGACTATATTTTTTCTTATATTTTGTAAAAAAGATTGGTCTTCACAATAATATTGGAACAGGAAAATCTTGACAGCAGAGAAACCAACTTCAAAAGCTGGGCTTCATAAAACTGTCAAAATGTTCTCCATGTGGTGAAGCTAAGAAATCAACAAATCGCCTCTTGATGAACTGCAATTTCACAATAAAATGTTGGCAGTGGCGCTGGGATGGTCTAGAGCTCTTCCAAAAGATTTCCTAACAATTTTTGAATTATGAATGATCATTAAAATGGGATCAACATTTTCAAGTCTTTGTATTTCAGCTCCTCCTCTTTTAATATAGAAGGTGTGTAAACAGAGAAACAAGAGAATTTTCCATGATCAGTGCATGGACGATTAGAGATTTTTGCTAAAAATTGGAATCAGCCATTAAAAAGGACACAATGACTAGATTAAAGACCAATTATCCAAAATCAAGAAACTCGATGCTTGGGACAATGAGATCTTGGGAAGATGGAAGGGATTGAATGGGAAGGTAGATTTGAGATTTCTCTGTAAGCATAAAACAACAAACTGGTTACCTCCATATACAGGATGGACAATACTCTCTGATCAGTTGCATTATTCACAACGAACGAGGTAATTTATTGGTCATTGGCTCAAAGAAGTTGAAAATGACACAAATAATGAGGTCAAAGCTTAGGCCCTCTTATTTAGGTTATAAATTATTGTTTCTAACCAATAAATTTAGAAGGTGATAGGCAAGCCCTCATGTGTAACTTATCATTTCCCGGTGATGAACAACAATGCATGATTCAAAACATTGATATTTCATAATTGTATGGACTATTCTATTAAAATTAGGACTTGCAAAAGCCTGAAATCTCTAATGAAAAGGTTGGGGGGAAAAGGTTTTTAAGGAATCAAGATCTTAGTAGAGAGAATTGAATAGTCTTTTCAATTATACTGCTCATAGAGTTTATCTGACTGAAATATAAGACTTTTACTGAAATCAATAAATAATATTATTGCAGAGATTATATAGTTCATATGCTGCTTGTGGTAATAGCATATGTTGTGATTGATGTTTTTCCACAGCCAGCATACGACGATATAAATATGGAGTGAGGGGTTTTGTCTACGTAGAGACATGACCGTACGTGGCTTAAGCCACGTAGGGTCATGTCCCTACGTAGACATGCCCTTCTATACTATCGTGATTGCCGTTTTAACATTAACAATGGTATACGTTAAATACCCTATGACTTACGCATAACTATCGCTTGATAGTTTTCATAATCATATCTCAAACCTGTGGATTATATCAACTATGACTAAAGTCGATTTATTCGGTATTGAATATATTGCATGATGTCGACTATTACCAAAGTCGAATCATTTCATATTAAATATGCTAAATGAAATCGACTAATATCAATGTCGATGCATATTAAATCTGATCAATATAAATTCAGTTTATATATATATATATATATATGCACTTAATTTATGAATATGTATATTAATAGATCAATCATATCGATGCTATTTTAACACTCCCTCTTAGCAAGAGAGGATTGAACAGTATCATGATATCCGAGTTGGGAGTTTATCATGACGTGTGTGTTATCACAATCCCCGACTCAATTCAGAACTGGATTTTAGTGATAACAATTAATCACAATATAACTTCATATCAAGATAACCGCCACAATCCGAGACATTAAATTAATGTACTCAATCCTGATAGAAGAGTTGTCACAATCCCCGACTCAATTCGGAACTGAATTTAGTGATAACCAACATTAGTGTCAAGATATCTGGCGCATTCCGGAACAACTTAAAGTAGTCAAATCTTGACGCGCACATTATCATAATCCCCGACTCAATTCGGAACTGGATTTAATGATGACCTCCAAAGATTTAGTGTCAATATAGTAACTTAATATATAGTCACTCTTGACACTAGGTCTAACTATTGTTCAGGCCGTCACCTTACAATAGCGACCTAACACACATGAAAGATCGTCACCTTTCAAAACACAATATTGCAATACTTTATTTATATAAAAAATATTCATGGATATATCAAATTACATATGAATGAGATTCAATCTCAAAAATTTAATCACTTCTTAGTCATACCAAGTTTATTTCTGAAGTACTCAACTTTCAACTTCGCAAGAGGCTTGGTAAATATGTCAGCATTTTGTTCTTCAATGCTGATGAATATCAATTTGATAACATTTCTGTCTACCATATCTCTTATGTAGTGGTATGGGATCTCTATGTGCTTGGAACGATTATGAAACACTGGATTTACTAGAAGTTTAATGCAGCTTTGATTATCACAATGAATTACTATGGGTTTTAGAGGCTTCCCGAACAATCCAAATAGTAACTTTCTTAACCATATTGCTTCTTGAGCTCCCATAGAAGCAGCCATATATTCTGCTTTTGTAGAACTTTGTGCAACCGCTGATTGTTTCCTGCTGAACCAAGAGATCATAGCTGATCCAAGACTAAAGCAACACCCTGTAGTGCTTTCGCGATCAATAGAACTGCCTACCCAGTCAAAGTCAGAAAAACCTTGGAGTTGTATCTCAACATTCTCGTACTTCAGGCCAAATCCAATAGTACCGCATAACTATCTCAGAATATACTTAGCAGTTATTAGATGAATCTTCTTTGGTTCGCACATGAAATGACTTAACACATTAGTAGCATAGCAAATATCAGGGCAAGTGTTTACCAAGTACAAAAGAGATCCAACTAATTGTCTATAATATGTAGGATCTGTAGGTTCTGAATCTGCAACTTCGTCTTTGAGCTTATGAAGATTTGTTTCCATCGGAATAGATAATGGTTTACAATCCATCATGCCAAATCTGGTCAAGATGTCAATGGTTTATTTTCCTTGATTTAAGAAAATGTAGTTTACTTCTACAGTACTTCTAAGCCTAGAAAGTAGTGTAGTAGACCTAGATCCTTCATATCGAATTCGTCTGTGAGATCTTGTTTGCATTTGGCAATAAGATGATCTTCACCTGTTATCAATAAATCATCAACACAAAGGACAAGAATTACCATATCACCTTTGGATGTATTGAAATATATGTTAGGATCAACTTCATTTTTGGAGTATCCTAACTTGGAGAGATAACTATCTATCATTTCATACCAAGCCCTGGGAGCTTGCTTAACGCCGTAGAGAGCTTTCTTTAGTTTGCATACATAAAGATTTCTATCATGTGTGGTGAAACCTTCAGGTTGTACTATATATACTTCTCCTTCAATAACACCATTTAAAAAAGTTGTCTTCACATCCATTTGATGTATCTTCCACCCTTTGGATGCTGCAATGGCGATAATAGTTCTCACAGAAGTATATCGGGCGACTGGAGCAAATGTCTCTTCGTAGTCAATTCTGGCCTTTTGAGAAAAACCCCTGGCAACAAATCTGGCTTTATGTTTGTCAATACTACCATCTGAAGCATATTTGATTTTGAATAATCATTCAGAAGAGACAACTGATTTGTCTTTAGGTCTAGATACTACCTCCCATACATCATTTTCTAAGATGGATTGATATTCCTCGATCATTGCATCTTTCCAAGCTTGACACGTTAAGGCCTCTTCAACGTTAGATTGTTCAGTTTTTGTAAGCTCAACCATAAGTGCAAGATAACACTTTTGGTTTCTTGTTCTCTTTCTCTAAATACTTCATTAGGTTCAACATTATTTCTTCAATCATTTTTCTTGCCCATAGTAGCCTTTTCTTATTATTGAGAATTTCATAATCTTTAGGGTTAGATGAAGAGTGTTCATGATCTTCTATGGCATTCTCCCTTTGATTCTCAGTAGTGTCATTTTCACCTATGGTGTTGGTTGTATTTCCAGTTTTGTAGTCTGCCAGTGAATTTTTGGGATCCTCAGTCATTTCTATGCTCGAGAGTTGAAAGTCATGTCTGAAATTGTTTAAATACCTCTGCAAATAATGATTTTAGCCACGAACCTAGTGAAATATGCAAAAAACCCTAAGTCCTAGGTTTGCTTCTGTTTGAAAATGACTAAAAGCCCTAATATCTCAGTCATGTTTCTATTTTGAAGTTACTTTATAGTAACTTAAGTCCTTAATAAACCATGTGCTTTTTAAGGTTAGTCGCTTAGTCTCGTAAAGCCAGGAGAATATTCCATTCCGTTTAGAGACTTAGCGAAAAGGCTTTGTTGCGTTATCTCCCAATGAAAAGAATATGCTTCAGATGATAGGGAGACTTAGCGCACACCGTTCATCTTAAGTCAGATCCAACGGTGGTCGGGATGTCTCGTGATAAACTACACGGTTTGAAAATCATTCAACGACACTGAGTTTCTTCAGTCGCGAAGTCTCCTAAACAAACCAGAGTTAGATGTCGGTTTCAGTATTAGTGTTTTTGCTGGGTCGCGGAAGAAATCAAAAGTTAAGTTATAAGTCATGAGACTTGGCGACAACCATTAGATGAAAGAAGATCCAACGGCAGTCGCGAGGTCACCGTAAAAGTTTGAAAAGTCAAAAGTGATTCGGTGATTAGGAGACAAAAGGATAATTGAGACACGTGTTTATCAGTCGCGTAGTCTCTGATAAAAGTTTAAAATGAAGAGTACATCTGGCGCCTTGGAGATAGCAGTCGCGTAGTCTCATGAAAAATTAGGGTTTGCTTTTAAAATCTGGAGACTCAACGCATACCATCAGATGCAGATAAAAGAAGATCAATGGTAGTCGGGTTATCTCCGAATGAGAATAATAAGTAAAAATTTATTCAGCGATTAAGAGATAAAGGTATAGTCGCGTTGTCTCCAAATAAACTATGAGTAAAAAGGTTTGCTCGGCGACAAGGAGATTACACAGTCGCCAAGTTTCATGAGTAAACCAAGGTTAAAGATCAGTTGATTAGAAACTTTTGTTGTGGAGTCTCCAAACGAATATGGGTTAAGTGAATTCATCTGGCAACAAGGAGATAACCGTTGATCAGGAAGTTGATCGTGTGGCAGTCGCCAAGTCTCAGTAAAAAACCACAGTTAAGAATAACTTTCAGCGACAAGTAGATTGCACAGTCGCGAGGTCGCTAGGAACTGAACTAGAGTTTGAGTAAAGACTTTTCCTCGGTGCCAAGATGTACAGTTGCCAGCCAATAGAAATGAAGAGATTTATGATAAGTGTGTCGAAAAGTAGCTGAGTTGTATGTGAGATAGCCAATCAGATCGAATTTGGATCCTGTTTGAATATAATATGGGTTTTTTATCAAAAAGCACTCATTCATATTTGATTTCCTATCACTTTCAAAGGCTACGGCTAGAACAGAAATTGATTTCACAGCATGAAGAATTGAAGACAAAAGTGATTAAATCGCAATTATATGAATTATGCATTGATGATTCAGGAATAAATAAGGGTTATCGTTAATCATTGCTTCTTACTAAGAGTTTATTTTTTCAAAGCGAGAATTTGCTAAGTAATCAGTGGATGCAGAAAACAGAGCTTCTCGGATTTGCAGAGTGAAACAAGCTAATTTTCAGCCTAGAATTTGAGGAATTCAAATGGTTATCAATGCTCCAGAACAAATTGAGTGATTAACAGTTGGAAGTGAGTGATCTGGAGAATAGATTTGTTTCAATATTGGTGAGATAAATTGGAACAGAACAGTAGACAAGATGAGTCAGGCAATGAGCGTAGCTTCTACTAGCGGAAGAAGTGGTGATGCTGAAGATGACATGAAAGGAAAGAGGAATTACTTGGAGGAATTCATCACCCTGTTGCCTGGATCCAGTCAAAACAGAAAGGTAAATGCCGACAATCTTGTAGATGATTTGCAATACATTAGGGATGCTAAAACTCCAGGTTCTTCTGGTTATTCCCTTTTCAATTATTTTTTTCAAGAATAGTGATGAAGTTGTGCCAATTTCAAACCCATGGACTTGTGGACTAGCCAAATTGGTAGTCCCTGATATATTTATAGATGCTGATTTCAATTTAGAAATGGCCAGTAGGTACGATGCCCTAACCAAGACCATAAAAAGGGATGATGGGAAAGCCCTAGTAACCCTAGATAGGAATTCATTCATGAAGACATTCAAAGTTTATCATCCAATGGCTACGGAGATAAATTTGAAAAGTTTAGAGGCTAGGTATACAAGAGAGTCTGGCATTGCATCAAAACTGATCCAGGAATATCATGTGCCAAGAAGAATGAAGAATTACATAGCACCTATCCTAGGGACTGCTCCCTATTACTATAAAGACGTCAACTTCTATATGAAGTATATCTCCTATGCATTGTGCAAAGTTTTGGGAAAGGATTGAGGTCCTGAGAGAATAACTTCAGATATCCTTATGATTGTCGTAGATATTTAGAGCCCTCATACCAGCACAAACTATGATTATATTCAATATATAATCAATAAAAAGCATCAAGGGTTTATTGATATCCAAAACAAGGAGAAAGACTCCAAATTCATGCATTATTCCATATTGATGCATTTGATTTTGTACTACAACTTTCCTCTCATGAATTGCTAGTATTTGAGGCCTCGGAGGTTTCATCAGAATCAGGCCAACCTCATTCAGTTTTGGTTGAGAGTATGGAACTACACCTCAAGGGAACAAGAATTCTGTGCTTTTGAAAATTGGATAGTATATCCAATACTCAAGTGTCTAGGTGTAGATAAGACTAGGCTACCAGTGAAGGTACTGCAACTACTAAGACCATGCCAGTATGTTAATAAATGGCCAGGAGACCACAATTGGGGGGATTTCTATTATGAGAAGAATTTCACTTTAATCAAGGTGTATGGTTGTACTCACCCACCCCATGTGCCACCCAGAATTACAACAATGGAGTTTATTAGACAGTTGATTTTGACAGACAGGGAGCACCTGGCTCCTCATAGGAAGGGAACATTCACCCCCAGACAGTTCAGAATTTACAATTTTACAATTGGAAAAAGGGTAGTAGATCCAGTGAATAATTGGATGAGCCATTATAGAATGAATGTAGCCCTATATAGATACATTGACACGGAAGGCCTTATATTGAGTGCCAAAAAGCTCTTGACACCCACCATTTCTCATACAAAAGAACACGAGGAATGTATGGAGGAAGACCTCATTAGGAATATACTGGAGGATGAGGAGGTCAATCAAAGGGCTGACAAGTTTACTGAATTGATGGACTTGGTTAGGCAAGTAAAGAGAAAAGGCATCTCTTTTGGGGGTTTCTTCCCAGATTTGCCATATTTGAAAAGACTTGATGCCATGGTTGAGTCCTCTAATCTGTTGTGCAATCAACTTGAAGATGCACTTGTAGTAAAGGAAAAGAGCCATAAAGGGCATTCATCATCAGAGTATGATGAGGACAGTGATGAGGAATATTCAATTCCTAGCTCCCCTCCAGTAAATCAGTCATTTGTTGAAGAACAGATAGCAGAGGGAGAGAATATAATTGACCTAACAGAGGTCCCAGAGACTGAGGTTACTGATGAGCCCCTTTCAAAGAAACAAAGAGTAGAAACAGGGGAGTCATCACAGAAGAAAGAGAAGAAAAAAGATAGAATTTGTGCTCTTATCACTGGTGATAGAGCTTATGATCATCAGCTTAGGAAGCAAATAAGAGCAGGAAAGAAGCTGCAGAAAGATGATGAAGAGGAGATAGAATTACCTCTTATGACATGCACTGATGAGAGATTGTTGCATCAGGAGCAATTCTTAAAAGATGATAATTTTATTAAGACAAAAGAGGTCAAAGAGTTTCTCATCTGGAACAAACAAAAGCAAGTAGGTGCACAGTTGCAGTTGGCAGGTGGAGATCCAGTGACCAGTGACGCTTTACAAGTATTGCAGGATTATGATCCTAATTCAGAGAAAATCACACTAGAGGAAGCTAGGCAACTGGTAAAGTCCAGTGGGATGTTATTGGTAGAAGGATGGGATTTAGCCTCTGCCTTCATAATAGACCAAATAAGAAAGCAACCTGATGTCAAGTTGTCATCAGAAATACAGGTTGGAGAGATGATAAGAGGATTTGGATACAATCCAAAATCCTAGGCCCTAGCAATGTGGAGCTTAGCTCCAAAGGATCAGAAGCCTTCATTGCTGAATATACAAGAGAAAATGGAAGGGGACAAGATCATCTAGTCTGTCCAGAACACAGGAGACTTGGAGATTTCCCAAGTTCTCACCCATTTTGCACAGTTAAATGAGGCCAAGGCTGCCCAAATGTCCGAGAGATTCAAGAAACTGGCTAATGAAACCAGTGACATAGTCAAAGACAGGGAATTAGGTCTAATAAAGATTAAGGCATAAGAGAAGTTGATTGCAGAATTAACACAAAAACTGCTAGATATGCTTGAAGTTGCCCCTGCAGAGCACAAAGAGGGAAAAGATGCAGAGATTCGGACAGAGGAAACAGAGCATGCTGCAACAGAAATTGGGCAGGGGACTGGTGAGCATAATAATGTTGTTTTGGGTGCACTGACTGAAATTTTGCAGCATAGGATCAATATAATAAAAGATAAGATAGATATAGTATATGGTGTCTATGGCAAATTGCCAGACCTGCAAGTTGAAGTCAACAATTTTGTTTCAATTTTGAACCCATATTATGCAACATGAACAGGAAGAACAGGATTGTTTGAGAGGTTGGCATCTTTGCAACCACATAGACCAGACTTGCCAGAGGTGGTAACCTAGGTTGGGGTTGAGATAGAACAAATAGGGGAAACCTTGTCCTTTTTCAAAAGCAAGGCTAATTAGATTGAGGCAAGGTTAAATATGTATGGATCTAGTTACAACAGATTTGTGCCTCCAATCAGATCAGAAGACAATCAAATCAAGCCACTAGGGGTATGGGGCTCAGAATTTGACACTGTGTTACCTAATAAAGAGGTATATGTTTCTGACAAAGGAGAATTGGATATGGAAAGATATAACAAGATTTTAGATGAAGCATTTAAAACAGAAACAGATTTCAATAAGTTCATCACAGATGTCAAGAGCATTACAGATGCCAGGTGGGAGAGACAAAAGCCCAATTGGAAATCATACAGAGTTTTGAATGGCCAAAAGAAGATGTTACAGCATGGGATGTATTAACAAAGCCCAAGAAGAAAAAGCTTGTCACTGTTGACCTGGACATAATGGATGAAGAATAGGACACATGGCACCTACTCTTTGAGCACAGGGAGGTTAGTTATCTTGAAGACTAGTGTAAATTAGCCTGTAATGGCAGTCACTAGGTCTCGCTACAAATATTAGAAGCTATCCTGAACATATACAGACAAAGGCGCCAAAGATCACAAGAAGACAAAGACAAAATCAGATCTTATTCTTCATTTTTGTCCATCCACCGCTTGGTTCTTTCCTGTCTTTTGTCTTTTCTATATTTTAGGGTTAGGTCTTAAAACCATCTGAAGCTTGTAGCATCCTTACTTCTTAAGGATTCCAAGATGGTTTTAGCCTATAAATAGAGCGTATTGTAACATTTTGAAAGAGGATGGAATATAATTACAAGGCAGACTACTACAATTTTGTCTAAGCCTCTGTACTTTTTGTCTATTGTATGTATTTTGAAACAGTTTTACATTAATAAAATACATTGCAATCTCTATTTTATATCTTGTGTTGTCTCTTTTATTTTGGTTCAAGCTTTTATGTGTTTATTTGTAAGGCATTTAAATACATCAACTGCAAGGTAGTTGTGCAATCATTTGTGAGGTCCTTCAAGGAAGGAATAATTCTTTCATATGATTCCAGGAAGCTGAATATCGATGTTTAAGATCTGATAAACAAAGATATAGGAGTGAGTGGATAGTTTGTAAGGCATTCTATCTAGGTTGCAATTATTTTCATTAGTCACCTAATTGTGGATTTGCATTCAAGATTGACTCTATAGCCCATAGGATCAGGCACTGGTTTATAATTTTGCAAGTAATTGTTCATCATCCAAATATTTAAGAACAATCATTCAATTACATTACATTTATAAGAAAGCATACATTCATAAGCAATTGTACTCACAGAGAATACAATTCAATCTGTTGATCCTTCAAGAGAGAATACGATAGGTTGCCCCCCCTAAGTTCATAAGAACTACAAAAGGAAGAAGTATGAGAATCCTTATTGCGTTACTATTTGCTGTTGTCAAAATACTAGTTTGGCTCATTAAGCTCTGTATCAGGTTATTCATAGTCACTTACATAGTTATCTACTTATTGATACAGTAAAAGGCATTCAGCAAGTTAGTAAGAAGGCATAATCCACTATAATTAGATACTGTAAATCAATAATCATTCAAAGGTAATACCTGCCTGAGTCAGTGGATCTCAAAAAAGGAGGATCATATCCAATCCTCATCAATTAGGATTTTCTTGCATATAGATTATTGGAAATATACAAGAGCAAGCATTCATACTGGTTTTAAAAGATACTTGCAAGAAAAATCCATAATATATGGCATTTTCTCTCTGATTTTCAATCGTGAAATTTTGATCATCTTCTATGACATTCTCCCTCTGTTTTTCATTTGATTCATCTTCTGCAAGTGTAGAGAGTTTAAAAGCAACATCCTCTTCAAATTTGATATCTCTGTTGATTTCAATAGATTTTTGTCCTGGAAAGTAGACCTTGTATCCTTTAGTAGTTTCGTTGTAGCCAACAAATATGCCTTTCTTTCCAGAAGGTTCTAGTTTGGTTCTTTTCTCTTTAGGAATGTGAACATACACAGGACAACCAAAGATTTTTAGATGACTTAGATCTGGTTTCATCCTTGTTAAGGTCTCTTCAGGTGTAATGTTTTCTAAGATTGAGTGAGGACATCTATTCTGGATGTATACGGCAGCATTAGAGGCTTCGGCCCAAAATGAGATATGTAGGTTTTGATCATGCATCATGGCTTTGGCAGCTTCAATAATAGTTCTATTTTTTCTTTCTGCTACTCCATTCTGTTGAGGGTTATAAGGTACTGTATACTCCCTCTTAATCCCAACAGAAATGCAGAATTCTTTAAAGTTTTCAGAAGTATATTCACCCCCATTGTCTGATCTTAGAATTTTTATTTTCTTTCCTGTCTGGTTTTCTACTAAGGCCTTACATTCTTTGAATTTTAGCAACACTTCATCTGATTCTTTGAGTTTATGGAAATAAATCCAGGTTTTCCTAGACTAATCATCAATGAAAGTCACATAATACGAAAATCCCCCTAGTGAGAGAGTTGACATTGGTCCACACAAATCCGTGTGAATAAGTTCTAGTACAACTTTTGATTTATGTTCACTAGGAGAGAAGGATC
>MU225868.1:1535692-1556326 GCA_018584345.1 Thuja plicata | reverse complement strand
GAGAAGGATCCTTTGATATTTTTCCCTAGTGCACATCCTTTACAAGTGCGGATATGATTAGATTTTAGATTAGGTATACCTGTAGTGATTTTCCTTATAGAAGGTAGAGCACTAAATCCAAGATGTCCTAATCTTCTATGCCAGAGTTCATTAGAGTTTGACTCTTCATGACATAGTGCCAGTTTTTTAGTATTATATAATTTGTATAGGCTTTCATCCCTATACCCTATAGAAATAGCATTTTTAATGTTAGTTTTTAGGCCATAGCAACACTTTATCTTCTTGGAAGGTGACACGATAGCCTTGATCAGCTAGGCCTAAAATAGAGACCAGGTTTCTTTTTATGCCTGGTACAAAGAGAACATCTTTTAAATGTATGGTTATCCCTGTTTTTAATTGGATTGAGCAGGTCCCAATTCCTTTCACTGGATAGGTGGAATTGTCTCCAATTGTGACTTCTTCAGAGGAATGTTCTTCGAGAGTTTCAAATTGGTCTCTAAATCCAATTATATGTGGAGATGCTCCGTTGTCGATTATCCAAGTGTTCTTATTTGAGATTACCTCACTTGACAAGGCTAGGAAGAATAGAGATATTTTTGCTTCATTAACTTCGGCTATGTTTGCTTGGGCTTTCTTTCTTTCCGGACAGAACCTGTGCATATGTCCAAGTTTATCACATTTATAGCACTGCACTTTGGAGAAATCTCTAGTTTTGTGGTTTTTGTTATAATTTCCTTTCTTATGTTTGAACTTCCTTTTATTGCCTTTGTTGCTTGAATTTGTATGTAGTGCTTGGATCTCTCCTTTGTTTGGCCCGATCCCCCTTGAGATTAATCGCGATTCTTCTTGAGTGCAATCATTCTTTAGTTGATCAAACTTTGGTAGAGAAGGGCGTTTGGTTATACATTGAATAAAGGATTCCCATGAGATAGGCAACCCTCTAAGAGCTATTAATGTTAGCTCCATATCATCCACATTGTTTCCAATGGTAGCGAGTTGATCCTTTAATTTAGAAATTCTCAAGAAGTAGGACGTAATTTCATTTTTATGTTCATAAGTTGTTGTTTTAGTGTAAGTAATCTACTAGCATTGTTAATCTCATATGTATTTTGAATAGTTTTGAATACTTCATAAGTAGTCGTTAGTCTTGCAATGGAAGGAAGAATGTGGTCTTTTACAACATCGATTATGATTTTCTTAGCTTTGTTGTTTCGTCTTTTCCAGGTTGTCTTATTAGGTTCATCTTCCAACATCTTCAGATCCTCCTCAACATAAGAATCTAATTCAAGTTCTTGAAGTAATGTTATAATTCGAATCTTTCATGAAAAGAAATTTGCAGCGCCTTCAAGTTTGTCCTCCACCTTAATTTTGTTTACCATGATTGCCTTTCCTTTTTGATTCTGACAATTAGTCTGATATGTTAATTCAGAAATTTGCTTATATTAATTCTTCTCTAGTGAGGCTCTGATACCATGCTAAGGAATCAAGATCTTAGTAGAGACAATTCAATAGTCTTTTCAATTATACTGCTCAGAATTTATCTGAGACTAAAATATGACTTTTATTGAAATCAATAAATAATATTATTGCAAAGATTATATAGTTCCTATGCTTGTTGTGGTAATAGCATATGTTGTCATTGATGTTTTTCCACAGCCAGCATACGACGATATATATATGGAGTGAGGGGTTATGTCTACGTAGAGACATGACCATATGTGGCTTAAGCCACGTAAGGTCATGTCCCTACATAGACATGCCCTTCTATACTATCGTGGTTGTCGTTTTAACATTAACAATGGTATACATTAAACACCCTATGACTTATGCATAACTACCGTTTGATAGTTATCATAATCATATCTCAGACTCGTGGATTATATCGACTATGACTAAAGTCGATTTGTTCAGTATTAAATATATTGCATGATGTCGACTATTACCAAAGTCGAATCATTACATATTAAATATGTTAAATGAAATTGACTAATATCAAAGTCGATGCATATTAAATCTGATCAATATAAATTTAGTTTATATATATATATATATATATATATATATATATGCACTTAATATATGAATATGTATATTAAAAGATCAATCATATCGATGCTATTTTAACAAAGGTTGGGTTGTTTACCCTCGTGGGGTAATAGAGATTATTTGCATACAGAAGGTAAAGTACTTATTAGAGAATATAAAGAGAACACAACAACATTGTACTCATAGATTGATTACCATGTACAAAGGTATTTCTGCATAATCATAAAACATCAACATGCCTTGCTCGAAGAGAAGAAGGCATACATATAGTGTCCGAGGGGATGCAAGGCAAACCGTCACATCCGTGTAACTCCCTCGGACCAACCGTTTAACTACCCAGTTCCCGACAACATCCAATACATATCTTTCCCGTACATACAATATAACGGCTAATATCATCCCCCCCAAAAGAAATGTCGGCACCGGACGACACAACAAAATGTTCAGGACCCACAACAAAATCGGATGAATAGACAACTAACAGAAGAAATCATGAAGAAGAAGGTGGAGTAAGCGTCCCTGATGGAGACGGGCCTAGTGTAGTAGTCGTGCGTGCCCGGAGCTCCAGAAGGTGTTCAGTCCTGTGCTTCAGAGCACGCTCCGCAAGCAACAGGCATTCCCGCATAGTCTTCACCATGAAAGCTGCCTCCAAAATTTGCTTATCCTTCAGGTTGACTGCCTCTCATGTTGCCACCAACTGTTGCTGCAATTGAGCCAACTCATCCCGCAGATGACTCTCCAAGTGTATCATCTCCTGATGCCTGACCTCCAAGGCTACCCGAGACTCCCACTCTCGGACTAACTCAACCTCAATGGCCTCAAGCCAAGTGGCGAGCTCCTCCCAAACTGCAACTGCCACTCCCCTCTCTGCCTCGGCCACGCCTCCTGCATGATGAGCCCTCTACATCTAAGTACACAACTCGGAAGCCTTGCTCCAACTCCTGGAGCAAAGAATACAACTGATGTCCTCCAAGCAGTCTCGGAGCCTGCCAGGCCTGCAACATCGCAGGAGTCTCTACAGTAAGCCACCCCTCAGAGAGAAAACACCTCGCGAACTCTCCCTCACACTACCCAGTGAGAAAATCAAGACTGTGGCTCACAACCCCTGCAGCCACATCAAGCCCGGCAGTCCGCATAGAAGTTGTTAGACTCTGTCCCACCTCTAGCATCTTATCCCCAATCTCGGAGATCTTCACCATGAATGCTCCCATGGCTACTAGCTCACTCTCAGGCTCCTGTGTAGGTGCAGCTGCTGACTGTGGTGGGGTCAGACCCTTTGGCCCCACATCCTCACCCCAAACTGGAACATCCTCCGCCACATGTTGAGTGCCCACACTGCACTCCTCAACCTCTACCACCTCGGCACCTGGTGGTGGCAACTGTCTCTGTCTCGACGGGGAAAGAGGAGGTCTGATGGGCTGCAAAGGGACTAACTGAAACTGGTTGAGCCATGCATCCACTACATCAGGAGCACCTCCCGACGCCACTGACTCCAACCCAGTCTCAGGAACCCATGTCCCTCTGTGTAAGAACCCCTGCTGGTTCTAACTTTATCACTGTATTTTCTAATTTAATAGTGCCTTGACATTTTGTCAAACACTTAGCAAACAATGTCTCAGCTTGCTGATTTGAGTTCTTGTTTGATTTGTTATGGCTTGGTATGCCGCAATTGATACTTTTTAATATATTTGCAATGTTTGATACAACAATATAATGCAGCAAAATAGAAGATATTGCAATAATTATTTCAACTCAAAAACTAGACATTACATAGGGAATATACAACTGAAAATTCCAGTTTTTACAACACCTTAGATACTCAGTATTTTCACAAAATATCCACAACCTAGTTCATAAAATATCCCCTATTATCTAAATTAACAATACCTAGAAAATTTAAGAGTTATAATTCATGAACTTACAGGTATGATATATCTTGAAACCCTTGAATAAACTTCACAAATCTGTTCATAAATGCTTTGAAATCTGATTAATAATGGCTGTCAATTCTTTCTATCACTGCAAATTGATCTGGTAAATAATGAAGCATTCAAACCCTTAATTCTGCAACAATAAATTCATTCTTGGCCTCTAGATGAAGCCAACGCTTGACAAAAGTCGTTGGGTGTTTCACCAATTCACTATGCTGAAATAACTTGGAAGAATTCACAATTCTTCAAGCTCGAAATCTGAAACCCTTGTTTCAATTTCTTCTCCACACAAACCAAGCAAATGCACAAGTCATGAATAATGAGGTTGATTTGCTTTTTGATGTGCTTTTATAACTCCAATCTCCTTAATAGCATTTAAATCCATTCTTAAATCCACTTCTAGGTTTTTAATAAGATTTTATAATAAGTCTTCAAACTTGGGTGCTCATATGCATGGATCATAAATGCACTTTAATATCATTTAAAATAATATAACTTGTGTGCACATTGACTTTATAAAATACTTTAATATTTTGGCCTCCAAAATATAATCCATTAATTGCACTTTAAGTCACTTGAATGAAGGATCATAGCCTCATTGAATATAAAGTGACTTTTTAACCTTGTAAATAATTATTAATAAAGTAATCACTTTATTAATAATTAAAATAACATAACTCCACAAATAATCATTATTTCTCAATTATGTCTAAACCTGGGAGTTAACCATTATGTCCACTGTGCACCCAACTGCTTTACTAAAAATAGTACGGGTCCCTCTCTAACCTCCACTAACTTACTATAAATAGTAAGTCCCTGAAATTGAGCCAACTGACAAATGAGTTAATCACTGTGCATACCATGAGTTTGGGTGCCACTGTCAAAATAGCTTTGACCATAATTTGACTTACTATAAATAGTAAGTCCCAAACTGGAAGCTCTGTCAATGTTACCAGAACTCCATACTGCTAGCAAACTGTCCAGGCGACCTGCTAAAGATAGAAACTCTAACTTACCCAAAATAGACACTTACTATAAATAGTAAGTGTGCCGATCTGACTCAAACGAAGAGCAATCCTGACATGACAAACCTCCAGAGTGGAAACTGGCCACTGGCTCTGCCACACGACCCCCTATATCATCCTGATTAGCCTACGAGGGTCCAAATATAGGCAAATCCCTCAAACTCCAATGCGCATAAAAACGGGGACATTACAGTCCTCCCTTCCTGAAATTGCTTCTCCCCAAGCAATCCCAGAAAACAAAACACATAAGTCCACCCGAATCCCAAGGATAGAATAGTGTAATGTCCTTGCGATCACCTGCAAACTCCTGTGATGAAATCACCATCCACTGAGCTAACCAAAACACATTGTCACCATGCCAACCATAGTGACCCACACAATCTACAGTGCCAAACCTGTCACTACTTCGATCCCAGTAGAGATGAAACTCACAGCCATCCATAACAAGAATGAATGGATATCCAAAACCCTTTGCTAGATCAACTCTCCCTACACATCCTACCAATCTGCTCATCCTACCAGTCTGCTCTATGTATGAAGCCCATATGTGCAACAGGGACAAGTACTCCCATAACCCAAATATCCATCCTTTGTAATACCATCCTAGATATACTGACCCTGCAAGTCGCCTCCTGCTAACTTGCAGTAACCAACCCCATCAACTGCAGATGGAGCCAACCCAAAAAGAATGGTATAACCCTAGAGCCAACCCACACCGATGTGCAAACAAGTCCTCAACTGGTGGGTCAAAAGAGAAATGATGAGCGCTCCTCACTGTGTAATCACCCTGAAATGCTCCAATCCCTGTCAGAGGCTCATCAAAATAAAACCGAGAATCAAGAGATGGCTCCAATCTCTAACCCTGAACAACTGGTCGGGTAGGATCTTGGGTAACCCTCTCAGCAAACCCAACCACAAAATCTCGATGAGGAAGTATTGTAGTCAAGGTATCTACAATCTTCCCCACTAACATCAAAATTCCGCGAGAACCTCGGATGAGTGTACCCTCAGAAGCCCTGAAAGGTCCCTCTTGCAAAACCGGACTCTCAAGCAAGTATTCCATGAATGACTCTGTGCAGTAGAAATAATAAGAAGCAGAATCAACCTGCTCCCCTGCAATCCACAATTAATCCCTCTGAAACTGCGGCACTACCAACTGCCTATCACTATCAGCTATATGAAAAGGAGGAATAGATTTGCTTCCGATAGAAGGAAACAAATCATCATGAGAACTAGCCTCCAAACCAGATGATACCCTTTCTGTGTCCTGGGAATCAAAGGGAGTGGTGTCAACAACTGGCACACAACTCTCGGACAAATCCACACTGGCTATCACATAATTCCCAAAAACTTCCTTTGTATCATCTGTCATCGTGCTAACAACTGGAGAATCGGATACCACAAAACTCTCTCTACTGTCCTCCCCTGATGCACTAACCTCCTCTGCATCTACTGCAACTGTCTCAACGATGGATGTAATTGTCCCCAACACATCCATCACTGCCAACTATGGAAGCTGACTCACCACCAACCACCACTATCTGCAACTGAACTGGATCTATGGCTGGTAAAGACTGAATCCACTCCAACTCCATAGTCACCTCTCCCAACTGCAACTGCGACCCCTGAAGAGCCAATTGAGTGCCCTCTAAAGCCTTAGAAGTCGTTGTGAGCTCCTGAGTAAGCTCACTCACCTTCTCCTCTCTGTCCATCAGTGCCTCATATGTCGTACTCCCCCACTCAACTAGGTGATCTCGATCGGCTAGCTACAGTAAATAATCCTGTCTCAAAATCTTGACAGCCTCCCGCAAGGAATGAATCTCTGTCAAGGAAAGGTAGCTACCACCGTGCTCATTTGTCATAGGAGCACCCCAACCATTTACAGCCAACAACTGACGAGCGACATCGAAATGCTCGAGAGTAGAAGAAATGTCTCTCACTGACTCTCAACTGGCTAGTCACATGATGACTCTGCACAACAGGTCTCCTATGCACAATCTTCATTGCACTGTCCACACTATGGAAGGAAGCTGTATCCCGCAAACTCCCCTCAAGATCACTGAATCTTGTGTACTGTCATCTGAGCACACATCTACAAACTAAGTACTGACATCGGACTCATCCTTATCTACTAACAACTCAGAGTCGTCCCCCAGGGTCTGATAAATCAAGCATGACTCGCTGCAAGTAGAGTCATCCTCATGAGTCACTAAGGAAGTAACCTCATTATCACTTTCCTCATGTGCGCTATCAACCTCGCACATGTCCACCAACAAGGTATCACTACTAGGTACCTCTACAAACACCTCAACTCTCACACTATCCACACTATCAACAACAGGCTCGGGATGCTGAACCTTTGTAACACTATCTGTCAATGAGACAGGCACATCCACATGTTCCTGTAAAGAATCTCCACCCTCATGTGTGCAAATAGGATTAGTGGCTGATCCACTAAGTACAAGAACATCTCCACCAAAATCAGCAGCTACTGAAAACTCAACATGGAGATCTCTAGATGTTTCACCTGTAAACAACTCATGTCTCTCCTCATATCTTCCCTGTGAAGAGGACCTATTGAACAAAGAACCCAAGCATTTAGTTGCTTTATTGATAGTTGCTGGATCTAAAAGTGGTGCATTTAATCTTTCCAGTGTTTGCCTTCATTCCTCCATATCTTACTTAAGGCATTTGTTTGCTTTCTTAACTCAGATAAACTGTCTAACTTATTTCCATGTTTTCCAGATTTCCTGTATCTATCCATGACTACAAAAATAACTGAAGTGTTGGTCACTTAAGTCTAACAATTAAGCTCAATGAACCTTACCCCAACAGGATGGCAGGAAAACTGCTCTGATACTACTGTAAGAACCCGTGTTGGTTCTAACTTTATCACTGTATTTTCTGATTTAATAGTGCCTTGACATTTCGTCAAACACTTAGCAAACAATGTCTCAGCTTGCTGATTTGAGTTCTTGTTTGATTTGTCATGGTTTTGCATGCCGCAATTGATACTTTTTAATATATTTGCCATGTTTGATACAACAATATAATGCAGCAAAATAGAAGATATTGCAATAATTATTTCAACTCAAAAACTAGACATTACATAGGGAATATATAGCTGAAAATTCCAGATTTTTACAACACCTTAGATACTCAGTATTTTCACAAAATATCAACAACCCAGTTCATAAAATATCCCCTATTATCTAAATTAACAATACCCAAAAAATTTAGAAGTTATAATTCATTAACTTACAAGTATGATATGTCTTGAAATCCTTGAATAAACTTCACAAATCTGCTAATAAATGCTTTGAAATCTGATTAATAATGGCTGCCAATTCTTTCTATCACTGCAAATTGTTCTAGTAAATAATGAAGCATTCAAATTCTTAATTCTGCAACAATAAATTCATTCTTGGCCTCTAGATGAAGCCAACACTTGACATAATTCGTTGGGTGTTTCACGAATTCACTATGTTGAAAAAACTTGGAAGAATTCACAATTCTTCAAGCTCGAAATCTAAAACCCTTGTTTCAATTTCTTCTCCACACAAACCTAGCAAATGCACAAGTCATGAATAATGAGGTTGATTTGCTTTTTGATATTCTTTTATAACTCCAATCCCCTTAATAGCTTTTAAATCCATTCTTAAATCCACTTCTAGATTTTTAAAAAGACTTTATAATAAGTCTTCAAACTTGGGTGCTCATATTCATGGATCATAAATGCACTTTAATATCATTTAAAATAATATAACTTGTGTGCACATTGACTTTATAAAATACTTTAATATTTTGGCCTCCAAAATATAATCCATTAATTGCACTTTAAGTCACTTAAATGAAGGGTCATGGCCTCATTGAATATAAAGTGACTTTTTAACCTTATAAATAATTATTAATAAAGTAATCACTTTATTAATAATTAAAATAACATCTCCACAAATAATCATTATTTCTCAATTGTCTGAACCTGGGAGTTAACCATTATGTCCACTGTGCACCCAACTGCTTTACTAAAAATAGTACGGGTCCCTCTCTAACATCCACTGACTTACTATAAATAGTAAGTCTCTGAAACTGAGCCAACTGATGAATGAGTTAATCACTGTGCATACCATGAGTCTGGGTGCCCCTGTCAAAAATAGCTTTGACCATAATTTGACTTGCTATAACTAGTAAGTCCCAAACTGGAAGCTTTGTCAATGTTACCACAACTCCATACTGCTAGAAAATTGTCCAGGTGCCCTACTAAAGATAGAAACTCTGACTTACCCAAAATGGACACTTACTATAAATAGTAAGTGTGCCGATCTAACTCAAACGAAGAGCAATCTCGACATCACAAACCTCCAGAGTGGAAACTGACCACTAGCTCTGCCACACGACCCCCTATATCATCCTGATTAGCCTACGAGGGTCCAAATATAGGCAAATCCCTCAAACTGCAATGCACATAAAAACGGGGACATTACACTTTGAGACCCACACCACCTCCTAGAACCACTACTACTTGTCCCTCCGGCTGAATCTCTATAGGTGCCACATCTGTGGCTGGCTCTGTTGGCTCTGATGCTGGACACTACACTGGGGGAGGGGAAAGAGTAACTGGAGTGTAAAATTGCGCAAATCCTGGTACCGGTATGGAAACGGATGTGGGCACACTCCCGAACAGGAGGGAAGGCACAAATAGAACTCTCCCCTCCAAAGGGGCTGCTCGAGTGGGGGCAACCACCCCTCCAACTGGCTCACGCTCCGACCTGTCAACCATGCGAAAACTGTCAGTCCCGCTCACCCTCGAAGACTCCTCTGATTCCTCTACACTATCACTCTGCCCATACCATCATCTCCCTCAGACTCAGAGGCAACCGTCTGTAATTTTCTCTTCTAGCCTAACTGTGTGCCTCCAGTATCCAAGTGTCACCAATAGAAAATTGGGGGCTTACCAAGGGCCAAGGTAGTCGTTGAACCTCCAATTTTTCTGTAGAAACCTGCAGTCGGGTGGCCTCCAGAAAGAATCTGATAGTATAGTGAGGCATATAAAATGTCTTACACTACAACGTGAGGAACTTGTACATGTGCTCTGCCAGAAGCGTCGCCCAATCGTACACCACTCCATTTCTGATACCATTCATGAGCAGAAGCTGTGGGATGGCGATGTCTGAGGCTCGACTAGATCTTGTCAACCGACTTTTCACTATATCCATTATTGCGCGCCATTGTCCAGGTGCAATGAAAGTCTTCTTAATACCACGACCCTTAGAAGCAGAAACAACCGAGTCTAACTCGGCAGGTGACAACACCCTCGAAACCAAGGATATCCATTTCACCTTTTCATCCCGGTCCATTTTCTTTGGTTTCGTGGCTACTTTTTTCCCATGCCTGTCAGGAATACCAAAAACCCTCGTGAAATCAGCTACAGCGAAGGCAATGGTGACCGGATGGCCACGGTAGTCGAAGGTACTCATCCAGCTGAATGTATCAAAGTTGTCGATCATTACTCTCAAAGCTCCTTCGTATTCCCGGATACTGAAAACTCGCATCTGGATGGCCCAATGTACCTTGGCCCTACGGAGCTGTCCCTTCGTGAAATTATCATCTGGCATGTCCTGCCACCACTGCCTGCACTCCACTCCATTTAATCCTTCAAATGTTATTGTTTGTGGAGTGACTGCAGCTTTCTGAGTCGACATTTGAACCTTGGGCCTTAACTTCTCCTTTCATGCAATTAACTTCTCCTTTCCTGCAATTTTGACTCCCGAAGGCAATACTCGTTTGTCCTTGTCCATAGCTATGTTGGGTGCCTGTAATTGCTTCCTCCAATTTAGTTTTTTCCTTGTTGTGTCCATTAATAATTTCTCCTTTCTTGTCCTTGTATGGGAAAAAAAATAACAGCTTATAAAATCCCTAACTGCCTGGATGTTTTGTACGTCACTGTCTTATTGGACGTTGGTAATAAACTTCTCTCTTTACCATTGTACAATCTGTCTGTACGGTGTATGGTGGGTCTCCAACAATGTTCGTACAGTGTACAACTTTCTATTCCGTCCTTGTCTCAGATGTTTCCCTTTGTTCTTGGAATTGTACAAAATTCATCTGGTAATCCACCTTGTCGTACATTCATTATTTTCCCTTTGTGTTTGTCGTTGTTTTCTGTCGTACGTCCGTACAGTCTCAATCTTGTTTCACTCACCTCGCTTCCGCACTCTGTCGTACGGGACTTATAAAACATTGTTTCCTTTTGTTTTCGGACGTTGTCAAACACTTTATTTGTTTTCCTGTTTCGCTCGCCTTGCTTCCGTACACTTGTTGCTGCCTTCCGTACACCTACTGCTGCCATATCGTACAACAATTAATACAACTCTGTTTTTTTCCTTGTCTGTACGATGCCAAATATCTTTGGTTTTGCCACTTTGTTGTATGGTCTTGATTCTGCCTCCATTTTCCGTACGCCCTTTATAGTTTTTTGTTTTTTAAAAATTTAAAAAAAAAATCAAAATTTTTTCGTCGATACGGTCGTACGGACCTGTACAGTCGTCTGAATCCGTATGGCAGCAGGCCATAAGGTACCGTACAGACTTTTTTTAAAAGTTCCTAAATTGCGTACCTTCGACTACCTGGTTCTACCGACGTCTTGCCTTTCATGGTATATTTTTAGCTTTGACCTGTTGACTACGTCCGAAATCTCCTGATCGTCGAGTGTCCTTAACTTCACTGCCCCATTCGCTGCAACTTCCTGAACTGCATATGGGCCTAGCCACTTTACTTTGAATTTGCCAAGTTTAATTTCATTTCGCCCATTAAATTTCAATACCAACTGGCCAGGTGTAAACTTCATCCGACAAAGGTGCTTGTCGTGCCACAATTTCCTTCGTTGCTACGCTACGTCCATCGCCCATTGCGCCATTGCTCTTTTCTCGTCTAGTTTATTCAAGGCATAAAGTCTCTCCCTCAAACTCTCCATGTCGCCCAATTTGTTATCAATGGCTATCTACAGGCTAGGAACCATGAATTCCGCAGGTACCACTGCCTCATGTCCGTACATCAGCGGGAAGGGTGTCTGCCCGGTGGTCACTTTGTATGAGGTAGGGTAGGCCCATAACACCGAAGGCAACCTTTCCTCCCAGTCTTCCCCTTCAACTCCACAAGACTTATAGATAACTCCCACCAATATTTTATTCGTTGCCCTGGCCTGGTCGTTCGCCCGAGGATAATATGGACTCGACAACATATGGAAATTTTTTAATTCAGTGGTTAGGAGCTTAATGACATGATTGACAAAATGACCACCTTTGTCGCTCGTCAATTGAATTGGAATGTTATACCTCATTATTTGCTCGTAAATGAACTTTGCAGTGCTTAGTGCTGAGTTATTTGTTAATGCGCGAGCTTCAACACATTTTGTTAATATTCAGTGGCCACCACAATATATTGGCATCGTCGAGCACGACTGGCCTTTAGAGGTCCAACGAAGTCCAGCCCCCATCTTTCGAATAGCTCCTGCGCATGGGAAGGATTAAGGGGTATAAAATCTCCTTTAAGGGGTTTCCCTGCTCACTGACAAGTATCACCTCCGATTACCCATTCTCAAGCATCATTGTACAATGTTGGCCACCATAAGCCAGCTAAGAGCACCTTCCTTGTTGTCGTATCGAGACCCATGTGTCCTCTTGTTGGTCCTTCGTGTGCTTCCCTCAGCACACTTGGTACTTCCTCCTCCATCACGCATCGCCTGAGTACTTGGTCTGGACCCATTTTATACAACAATCCATTGATTAGTTGGAAGGTCCTGCTCCTGAGGACCAACATCCTTCATTCTCCTGGAGGCATGTCCCGAGGAAACTGAGCTGTGGACAAATACTCCGCTAGACTTGTATATCACTTAGGGAGTATGACAATATGGAATAGGTGTGTCTGGGAAGTCATCATTTACTCCAATAGGTGGCTCGTCAGACTTGATTCGTGACAATTGGTCGGCAATCACGTGGCTACGTCCTGGTCGTACGACAATCTTGAATGTGAACTCCTGAAGTAAGAGGAGCCATCGACTCACCCTTCCCTGAATAATAGGCTTGTTGACCAGGTACATGAGAGCCTAGTGGTCCACATAAAAGGTAAAAGGCGTCGCAAGTAAATAGTGCCTGAATTTCTGGACAGAATAGACCATTCCAAGGGCCTCCCTTTCTGTGGTGTTGTAATTCTTCTCAGCATTCGACAGCAACCTACTTGCAAAATATATGGGGTGATCTAGTCTGTGCATTCCTTCCTGAGCCAAGGTGGCTCCGATGGCATAATTTGATGCGTCCACATGCACATGAAATTCTTTGTCCCAATTAGGGAATGCAAGAATAGGAGCACCCAACAATCTTGTTTTCAAATCCTCGAAGGCTTCCTCTTGCTCCTTCCAAGCGTATGGCTCCCCCTTCCTTGTGAGCCTATCCATCGGATATTAAATTCGTGCGAAATTCTTGATGAATCGGCGGTAGTATCCAATATGGCCGAGGAAAGATTTGACGCCAGTCACGTCCATAGGAGCCTCCATCTCGATTATTACCCGTACACCTTGTCAGAGTATGTTTTTAATCCCTCCCTACATACTATGTGCCCGAGCAACTTCCCTTGTGGCACCATAAACTGACACTTCCTTGGGTTAAGTGCTAGACGGGCTCGCCGACACAGTTCCATGCACTCCCCCAAAGCCGCAATGTGCTTGTCTTGCCCGCTGAATATGGACCAATCCTCCAAGAATGCTTTAAAGTTCTCGGTCAACATCTTGTCAAAGATATGTAAGATAATCCGCTGGAAGGTCGTCGATGCATTGCAAAGGCCGAAGGGCATTCGATTGTATGCATATACACCATCCTCCACTACGAAGGTTGTTTTCAATTTGTCTTCCTCCGTAATGGATATCTGGTTATATCTGGAAAACCCATCCATGAATGAATAGATCTCGTGGTCGGCTACTTCCTCCAATATACTATCAATGAACGGAATGGTAAACAGGTCCTTAATTGTCACTGCGTTGAGGCATCGAAAATCTACGCAAATGCGGATCTGGTTGGGCTCTGCGAACTAGAGGAATCTGGTGCACGCATAACTCTGGAGGTACACCCTTCAGATTCTTGTCAGTCCAGGTGAACACGTCCTTGTACTCTGTAAGATTTTGAAGCCGTCGTCTTTAATACTGGGTTCCAGTCATGCCCCATCAGGATGATTTTTGCGTTCTGCTCATCTCCCAGATTTATCTCCTTCAGCTTCGCTTCTTTGTATCGGATCAGTTCATCTTTGGAGAACTAATGGGCAGGACTCTCCTTGACTCGAGCTTCTCCTTCTTTGTATTCTTTGTATTCCTGAGGGAACTCGTTCGGATCTTCCTCAATCTGCAGCATATTACAAGACGGAGGGAACAGTTCGTAGTCACTCGTTTGCCAATGAAATAGGTCATCCATAGAGTCTATATCATCCTTCAACTCTAGTACCCCTTCGTCATTGGGCTCCATACTCTCTTTCCCTTCATCTACTCCGTTGTCCGATTCGGAGTCTGAGGAGGATGCCATTTCTTCCCCTACCATCTGCATCCTGAGGTCGACCACAAACTTTCTCCCCGCCTTCTCGAATGATTTGCTTTTGCAGCCACCAGCCACCCTCTCCCTAGAATGGCGTCGTACCCTTTCCGCTTCATAGGAATCACTACGAAGTCCAAGGTAAACGGTTGTGTCTCGATGCTTACTTGTTGTGCCATCAAGGTTCCGAGGGGTTTGATGCCAAGTTGGTCAGCCCCTAATAAGTTGAAGGTCAGCGGCCACAGCGTCGATTTTCCAAGACTCTTCCAAGTATCCTCGGGTAGAACATTCACCCCTGATCCACCATTGACAATTGTGTTTGTGAGAATGGTACCCAAGATACCCATCTCGACTACTGCAGGGTTTCACCCACTGATTATAGCCAGTGTCATTGGGTCCGCTGCGGAACCGCCAGGAACCTCCATCTATTCCAATGTACTTGGGATGGTTTGACTGTTAAACAGGGCTGTTTTTAGACGCGGCATCGTTTCGAGTAGGCCCTTGACTTTCACCGGTATCTCCAATTGTAGCGCCGGTGAGTGGGGGTGGGGGGTGTTGGGGTCCACTCAAAAATGACAACACCAAACACATTATCTCAACAGCTATAAATGAAGCCGTGTCATAGGTTCGACAAAAGAAAAATAAATATCAAAGAGACTTGGTGCAAAACAAATTCTAAAAACTGTCCTAACAAACATATAAAGTTCAAACAGTTGTCCAAATTTTTCTAGTCCACCAGTACCTCCAAACTGGAGTACCAAGCACTACTGCACTACTTTCTATAGACAAGGATGGATACAGGCATCCTGTGAAGATAGTGCAGAGAACGCCAAGTATTTAAATTAGGGAGATAGTCAGGAGCAGGACACAGGCTGGTGGAAGTCACCACACAAGAGCTGCAGGTGGTTCTTCTCCCAGGGAATGGGCTAATCTCATCCCGATACTCAACAACAACTGCAAATTCAATAGACCAGGGAAGCATTGCAACTAGAACGGAAGAGCCTCTGCATTCCATGGGTTGTTAGTAATTAGAGGATAGTCTGGGTGGATTAAGTAAAAAGATTATTGGTTTAGGTGGGAGTTATGGTTTCATAGCAAAAGGGCCACTAAGGTTTTCTATTCATTTTTGCTGTTTTGTGTCAAGGGGGTCAATAGAATTTGGGATTAAACCCTCACACATAGTGAGACATTTTTGGACAGGTAATATCCGTCATATCCCAAACTGAGTAAGAAGTATTGTAACTCACTTCTGAATATATAGATACGATGCAAGTTCTTGTGTATGATTCCAGTTGAATTCTGGCATGATAGGTTTGAGCGTATTTGATTTTCAGGGCTAAATCTAGCCTTTGTATTTGAAGATTGGGGCCCAATGTAACCCCCAATTTACCAATCAGAAGAAGTATTTGTAAAATACTAAAATGTGTTAAAAATTATTACAGGTGATTGAATTTTTTTGTCTATTGTGTAATTTCATCAGGGTAACATATGTAAAGAGCCCTCATCTGTAATCTTATCATCATCCAGATAATTAACCACACTAGGTAGTTCAAAATGTCGCGCCTTAATAAAAATTTCACAATTGTAATTAAAAGCTATCTCATCAACATTATCTCGTGGAAGATTGATGTCCCTAATTGAAGAAAAGAAAAGGTAGATTTGATGTCCACCCCCACAAAATGATACAAAAAGTCACATAACAAATGACTACCCCAATAACTATAAACAAAGCCACATTGTAAGCTCAGCCAAAGAAAAATAAACAAAAGGCAAACTTGGTGCAAAAGTAAATTCTGAAAACTGTCCTATATATGTGTCTAGATTTGTTTAGTAAACTAGTGCCTTCAAATTGTGTTGTTGCCCTACTTGCTAAGTATAAACAAAGTTGAACGTAAGTCCTAAAATGGAGACAAAGTTTGGGTATATCTGGGCAAGGAAAGACTGCAAGGACCAGAGAAGAAGTTACATCCTAGGAGGTATAGCATTATTTAGATTGTGGAACGAGGAGGAGAAAATGTTTTCTTATCACAGCAACAACCCTGTCAATTTGAAAGCCTGATAAGAGGGCAGTCAGCAAATAGTTGCTTAAGTATGCGATCAAATATTAGTGAAGACTATGAAGTACTCGAGATCAAAATGAATTGTAGAAAATAGATATTTTGGTTTATATTCATATTGCTGATTATATAGGCAAATATTCAGTTAACTTTTTAAGTGGGCAGTCACCAAATAGCTGTCTTAGTCTCAGTTCAAAGATTAGCTAAGCCTATGAAATAACTGAGATCATAATTTATGAGACACTGCAACTGAATGCCATTCTATTTCAGGCAAGGTGAAAATTTCTATTTCGAAAATAATAAATTCAAAGATCATAGGAACTAAAAAATTACTATTAATGTGTTATTGTTGGGCTAATTAAACTAAAAACTAAAAAGCCTATTAAATTTGATTAGCTTATGGACAACCTGCAAATACTGATGCAAAAAAAATGCTTTAGTTACTTTCAATGGCACTGTGAAATTTTTCCCGGCTATTTCGCAGGATTTGGCAGAAGTGAAACAATACTTAAGTAAACCATTTTTGAAACGGGCAACATAAATAAGTAGGCAGTTTCACCACAGTTGTACTTGTCCACATATGTCAATTTGCTGCATGTGTATTGTATGGAGCAAACAAAGATGCATATGCTTCTCATTTGCTGCATGCATATTGTATGGAGCTAACAAAGATGCATATGCTTCTCCTACTCCATTTTCTGAGCAGAGCATGGCAAACAAGTATGCGTTCCAAGTAACATTGCCATCAAGGCCATAATTTTGTCTTGTAGGTCCATCAAGCTATGTTCTGATGCAGTTTTCATTTGTTCGTTTTTGGTTTCCATGAGCTCACATTCTAAATTCGGAACTGTATATTACATAAAAAAAACTTTGCAAAGTAGTTTTACCTTCATAGTCTCGTATATGTAAAACGTTGAAGATGCTGGACGAAGTGAACGATATATCTGATCAATCTCTACATGCAAGATCCTATTCATACCTGTATAATTCACAGCTCAAATTTATGAACAGACAATACAACTTAAATTTTTATGTTTAATCACAATTATTCACAACAAAACATAAAATCGTGAATAATATATCTAATCAGTCTCTACAAACAAGGTCCTAGTCACACCTGTATAATTCACAGCTCAAATTTTTGAATAGACAAGACAAATTAAATTTTATGTTTAATCAGAATTAATCACCCCAAAACATAACATTGTGTGGATATACCAAGGAAAGCTCAATGAATCAACATATTCGACCTTCAAATGTCAAATATTCCTTCAGAATAAGCGTTGTGTAAAAAGTCTTTTGAACAGAAAATTCAGATACAAAGACAGAATGTCATTTTCATTCTACTAAAATACTGGCTTGACAAAGTTCCAAGTTTGTAAGGCTAATACTCACACATTACCAATTCGTGTTAAAAAACATAAGATAGAGTTTTCTAATACCAAGGATAGCTCAAAAAGTTAAATGTACACTATTATTTGCCAACTTCTATTGTTGATATATGCATATATAAGATTTAACAGGCCGATATAGATTATTTCTTTATCTATTAATTAGTTCATTTAACATTTCTTTTCCAATATGTCATCCAATGGAAAATCTAACCACTGCTAATACATTACTCTAATACTGTAGCAGAATATTTCTAAAAGTAAGAATGACAAGTTTGCAGTGAACAACTAGATTGGAGGGAAAACATTGTATTGGAATCGAATCAATATTTTTATTTTTGTTCAACAAATTACAAGGGGTGTGATAACGATACACATGCACAGAAAATTACATCTGTACATAATACAATCTTGACGAAATTCTACATTGATTCTTCTTGTTCCTCCAGCTCTTCGTCAGAGTCGGGAGGATTTTGGTTTGTGGATTCCTTCCTAGGATGTATTTGACAATAATGGTTCAATACTTGTTGACTGATTAGGGGTGCATTTCATCCGCACCCGAAGGGGAAATCCCTGATAGCAGATGGTTTATTATATTTTTGTACGCATTTTCTTCTTCTTTCTTCGAGCTTTGACTAGTTGAGCTTCATTTGCTGGATTATAAATGCAATGGTCCCGGAGTCAGCGCTAGCATTAGCTACGCCTTGAGATGATTGTGGGTTTTGTTCCTTTGTGGGTTGCTTCCTCCTACGGACATATACTGCACCTTCCATTTCTGGAACACAGATTGTAATAGTCAAATAAGAAATTTATTTTGTTCTTTTCTTAAGAGTTAGATACAGTTAGGCTATTCGAAATATATATGTGGACTTATTTTCCCTACCTTGTTATTGGGAAATCAGGACAGTGTCAGGGGGGAAATTACACTGAAACTTGAGATCCATGGGTTCTGTATCTGAAGAGATGAATAATTAATGAAGGTTTACTGGAAAATCACAAAGTTAGCTGGAAAGTTAACTGCACAAGGAAACTGCAAGCATGTCACATTGCTTCAACTTTATCATCACACAAATGATTTCCAGAATCTAAATTTTCAAGCTGAAATTCTGAGTTTTCTAAGTTCTTCCAGACTCAAATGAGACCAAAATGAATGACAAATGCTTCTTGAAAGTTCTCAAGAGTATAGCTTATGTTTTTGCAAATCGTTTTAGCCTCTGCAAAATGTTGCTCTGCTAGTGGAAGCAATGTTCATTGCGTGATGTAGTGAACAACTCAATTATTGTCTCACACTACAGACCAACTTGCAGAAACCAAAGCACTTGGCAGAGTAAAGATTGAGGAATTCAGCTTTGTTTAACCCCTTCAAATAAAGGGTCGATGATAATGCAGGGAGGATGTTGACAAAGGAGATATCGTGTTTCAGAAAATACTAAATTAATGCTAACGGCTACAGAGCAAACAGCTAGCAATGCAGGATCGGCCATTGTAAATAGCAGGAACATTTCTACTGAAGCTTTGTGGTTGTCTGGAGTACTTAGCAAAGCAGCCCATTTATTTTAAGAGAATCTTCAGATTGATCAGCACAAAACAGATGCAGTTACTGATGGGGGGCCCATTTGAGGATAGGAATTATTAGAGACAATCAGCCTCTTTTTAAGCAACATGTTCAACTTATGTACGGATTTGACAAAGAGGATAGACAGACATTGCAATTTTTTACTTGGGTTTTAATTCTGAAGCAGGAGACTGTGAAGTGTTAAGATCTTTAGAAGACTGGCCGGGTCTAGGTTGCAGACCCCAAAAGGAAAAAAAAAGGGGGGGGAGGGTAGGAAATGTTAGATTTGAACAAATCGTGCAGAATTTGGGAAAACAAATGCACTCCATACAATATTTACTGATCTCTTGGCCTTATATAACATTAAATGCTAGGTTCTAATGGTATGACTATTAAACAAGGTTACCAAGAGACAGGGAGACTTTGAGGTCTCCGGTACCGGTACGCCTATTTTTCAAAAATAGGAGATGGGGGTACTTGGAGACGGCAAAATTTTTTTTTAATATAATTTAATAATTTCTAAGAAATACCCATAGATTCATAACATAGTGCTTTGAGAACGAACAATGGAAAATTATAAGTGTGAAGTTATGAACATTGAACATTAAAAGTTTAAAGAGTCAAAGACTAATACTAAATAGTAATGTCATATTAATATAGAGTCAAATAGTTCAAAAGTTCAAAACTCTTATTGCATATCTCATAGTCATATCTGATTTCTGAATATCGCATATGATCATCATCGTATCAATAATCTGATTAATAATCACTGAGATTATCATTACATATTGAAATTTGAAATTCAAAAACATATAGTTTGATGCTAAATCGCTGATATGCAAACAAAAATCAGAAATCTATCTATATCTACTTATTATTATATTAATAAATAATATATTATCAGAGTTTACCCAAGGACGCGTCCCCGGCCTAAATCCCCAAGTTTCCAGAACGGGGACGTCCCCGGGACTTGGGGACGGCTTGGGGACGTCCCCACACCGTCCCCAAATTTCAAGAAAAAGCTGGAAACGTCCCCGGGACTTGGGGACGGCTACCC
>MU225868.1:1513610-1531074 GCA_018584345.1 Thuja plicata | reverse complement strand
AGCGGAGGGGTGGCAAATAACAACAGAGTATACAAGTTGATAGAGAATACTGACTCCATTTGGGACACTTAACCCTCAAATTGGAAGGAATTAGGGACGGTCGAGAGGTGGAACTAGAAACCCCAAGGGAAGTAGAGGAGACCGAGGACAGACATGTAGGGGATACCGGTGCGGCTGAGAGTGTCGGGAGGACACCAGAGCACGATAATCAAAATGATTTGTTCCATTCTAGTATACCGAACTTGGGAGTTCACACCGGACCGAGGACAAAGAACATAACAATGGCAAACAAACAGAAACTGCCTAAGTTCATGGGGGATGGGAAGAACCCCGTATGACATTGTAGAACATGTGAGACAATCTGGTTGGCCAACGGGCAGACCGACCAGGATGAATGGTTGGTGCAGTTTCCTGCAACCCTACGCAGAGTGGCAAGGAAAACTTTAGTGGCGAATATGTCACGTCGGCACTTTGGAAATTGGCGAATAATATGCACTGAGACGGGTGGCCGGATCACCCTGACTTTATAAATATTTAGTCAAATTCAATTCAATTTGCCATCATTTTTATTAATTAATTTCATCCATTTTAAGGATTTCGCCAATAGAATCTATGTTTTCCAAATGATTTATTTAATATTTTCACCTGCAATTTTGGAAGTGTCTTAATTGACGACCATATTCGCCAATATGTGGTCAACATTTAAGGTTAGGGAACGGGTTAAGTATATAGATTTGACATGTGTCTCTATTCTAGAGACTTTCTATGGAACTTTTTGTCCTTTAAAACTTTGGCCCGAAATAGACTTGACAATGGACATGTGTCTCTATTCCTTTGACTTTCTATGGAACTTTGTATCCTTTAAAAGTTTATAGCCCGGAATAGAATTTATGCCATTGATCTAGGATCATCCAACGGTTACAAAAAACAGGGTTAGTATATGTTAGATGATAGAAAATTAACTCAGGATGCCTTAATAAAATAATAGAAGTCATTTGGCCTTTCGGGGGCGCTGCCCCCAAACCCCCATCGAATAATTTGGGGGGAAATTGCACTGATAAAAGGGAAAATTTAACCTTCGAGTTTGATAATTAATTAGGCTCCATATAACAATAATGGTGAAATGGTGGTTTCTAGGTATGTGTGCTTGTTGCCGCAATTTTCTTCAATAATGAAAGATTCGCCAGGATTTTATAGAATTGTCATACGATTGAAAAAAAATCGCCAGTACAAACTAATATTTTTCATTTCAAATTAAATAATTTCACCAACAATATTAATTTTTTCCCCCCAAAATAATGTAGGATTCACCAGGATTTTACACCTTTTCCCAGGAGGGGGTTTCTTAAAGTTGTCCCTGCAGAGTGGCCATAGACTGGTTCTCCGACATAGACCAAACGAAGGTGGATACATGGGCGGAGTTGAAAAGATTGTTTCAAAGCAAATTCAAACTGCTTCAGGACGATAACGAAATCGTGGTGGAGATTTACAGTACGATGTAGGGGAAGCATTAGAGTGTGAGAACATACAGCCGGCGACTCGAGGAGTTGCTCGGAAAGACGGAGAATCAACTAGCAAACGGCCTAAAGAAGCGATGGTTCGTGGAGGGGAAGCATGACAAGGTCAGTTTGGCAGACTATTAATTGTATGGATGGTGATGTCGTTACAGGAGTTGGTTGGTGATGACAGGGACATTACACAGTCTTATCCATGGGATCCCAGTGGAGATATGTCTTCTCTTTAAGTAAAGTGCAGTGAGCTACCAGATACGAGATTGCTTGGGGACAAGCAATTTCATGGAGGGTGGGGACAAGCAATTTCATGGAGGGCGGACTGTAATGTTCCCATTTTAGCTCACCTTGGTTCGTAGTGTGGATTAGCCTATCAATAGCCCTCGAAGGCTAATGTGATGGTTTGAGGGTGGTTTGAGTTGTTACCCTTGGCATGACATTAGTTCTCTTTAGCGATATTTGGTATCAAGATCATGCCTCTGCATTTTCCGTTTGGCTCGTTTTGAGGCACTTACTATTTATGGTAAGTCAATTTTGGCCAGCTACTATCTTTGACAGGGCACTTAGGCGTTTGGCTCAGGCAGTGAACATCTGGATTTTGAGTTGACTATTTGGAGAAGTTTAATAAGCTAAATATTTGATTATTGATTATTAATAATTAAGTTAAAAGCTTATTATATAATTGATCCCAAGTGCATTAAATGGTTATTTTATAAAGTTTGAATATTGGCACCTAACTTTGGAGGGAATGTAATTAAATGTTATATTTCAAATGCAACAAAAGCAAATAGGCTTTCATGTTATGAGAAGAGTAATCAAGAAGATACCTGGTTGATTTTCTACTTGAGAATTATAAAAGCCAAAAGCAAAGGAAATCGACCCATTCCATGCATTTGATATTGTTGATTTTGTGTGAAGAGAAATTGAGACAAGGGTTTGCAGAGTTTCAGCTTGGAGAATTGGTAATTCTTCATAGTTTTCAGCACTTTGAATTGGTGAAATATCCAGTGAATTGTGCAATTGGTGATGGCTTTACTCAGAGGCCATGATTGGACTTATTGGTAATGAATGTGGTGTTTGATTTCATAGTTTTCTTCAGAATTGATTGCAAAGGTTGGAGATACAGCAATTAATGAAAAATGCAGCCATAGAGACCAGCGTTTGGCATTGTTGAAGGCAGCCGTTTGGAATTGAGAAGCCACATGGGGCTCTAGAAGGTGACATGAGTGCTGGAAGAGGCACGTTTTGGGGTTTGTACTAAGTTGTTTCATCATACATTGATGCCAAGGTTCCAAATCGCTATCAGAATATTCCTGCAATCCATTAGAGCCAATAATTACAAGCTGCGATTTAATTCCAGGTTTTTAATTTGCAAATAAATCTATTCCTCAAGGCATTAGGTGTTAATTCTATATAGTTCAATTTCCTGGATTGTAATAAAAGGAGTTATTTGAGGATTGCTTACAAAGATAGTTTGAATTTCAAGCATTGTAATTATTTATATTTACAAAATACAAAAAATGCATAAAACTCAGAAAAAACACCAAAAACATCCAAATTTGCAAAAACAAAAATCAAGCAGAGCAGTAGAACAGGGGTAGAGCCAGCAAGGCTCCTTATATTTTCGTCATCTGATTCCATGTCTTTTGACCTCTTTGTGATGCCTCCCAACTGAGAACTAACTTACTGCCTTCTTTAACTGTCATGCCATATCTCCTTGACAATATGTTGGTCCTGCAACACCTCCTAAGTAATGATGGTGGCAAATGACCCTGAGTCAAGTTTCATTAATCCATTTTATGAATCATGAAGGAGTTATGCATACCATTGATGTTTGGTAAATGATGTTTTACACAAAAAGAATGATGATTTTTTACATTCATAGCTCTCTCTCTCTCTCTCAATGATGTTTTACACAAAAAGAATGCTGATTTTTAACATTCGTCGCTCTCTCTCTCTCTCTCTCTCTCTCTCTCTCTCTCTCTCTCATGCACACACACACAGAAAAAGAGAGCTTCCTGAAGATATGGGAGTGGCCATGATGCCATAACTACCCTTCTCCTGCTTCAAATGCATTTGATGGAACAAGTGACGGGACTGCAAGGGAAGAGGGAAAAATTGATCTGTACAGCGGTGGTAGAGGTCATTACCCAAAACTTCCTAACTGCAGATCTCCCACATGAACATCTCTATCGTCGTGCTGACAAAAACATTTAAGCAGCTTAAGAGGAAATTGTTTGAAGTGACAACTGTACTGTTAAAGTTTGATCAGATTTGGATATAGAAGGAATTTTAATTTTATTACTATTAGTATCTCACAACTATGTTAGATGTATTTGATAACTTGCATAGTAGATCGCTGCTGATATTGAACACAATTAATTCAAGATGAATTAATATCACTTTGCATATAATATAAGTGAAGGAGATCAATGTGTATTTGTCTTGCACTTTCGATTGCTGTACTTGACACTTCAAATGATACCGATCACCATATATATCATCGATGAGACATGTCTCATGTAGAGACATGCCTCTACGTGAGCATGTTTCACGTAGAGACATGTCTCTACGTGAGACATGCTCTCACATCATTAAGACTTAATCAAAACCCTTGCTGTTAACTGAACACGTCGATAGTATAACTATCGCAGATGATATAGCACTTAATCGATTCTCATAATTGATATTCATATGATGTATATTCACATACATCAATATTTAATATCATAAACAGCAATAATCATAATCGATATTATATATCGATTATCAGCATTAATGTATTTGATTAACATAATCGATGTATTGATTCAACTAACACATGGTCAAAATAATCGATGTTGATTATTGATTCAGCATATAATTAATCTCATTAATTTGTATGACTAACATCAGCATGATATATATATATATATATATATATATATATATATATATATATATATCTTAGTCATGTATATGTGTGTATACATGTATATAATAATAAAGAAGCAATTTATATATATATACATGATTAACTTATTAATTATTAATCATGCTGATGATATCTATGATCAGCATTATAGAGATTACTCATGCATATGATTTCATTGATAGGATTAATCCGACCGAAGCTACAAATCAGTAACACTCCCTCTTAGCTAGGGAGGATGATCATAATGTAAATACAATAGAACCACACATAGTGTGGGAGATATCACCTCAATGTAATATCAGGAGTTATAGCATATCCACGGATATCAGATCTCATGATATCCACCATAATGATATCATCTCATGATATCAGGAGGAATGGTCTACAAACATCAAGACTCATGATATTCACCAATACTCACAATATCCATTATCGTATGTTCATAAGCATCAACCATAAGATGCCTACCATAGGGATATCAATTCATGGCATATCCACAGATATTAATACACTTAATATCCACCATGAGATATCTCAACAATACAACTCATAGATATCAATTCTCATAATATCCATCACTCAGTTGATATTGCTTTAAGAGATATAGACTATCATGACATGTTCACAGATATCAACCATATGATATCCATCATGATAGAAGGTAAAGTTATTGTAAAGTTGTCACCTTGCAATAACTACCAGAAATACAAGTGATTATCATTTAGAAGTCGTCACTTCTTAATGATGCACACAGGTGCCCATAAAGTCATGAAATTACACACATGACAAAAAAACACCTTTAAGAATTTATTAGTACAATTATCAATAATGCTGAGACTCAATCTCAGAATTTACATTTCAACCATACCAAGCTTACTTCTGAAGTATTCTAGCTTCGTTTTGGCGAGACGCTTGGTGAGAATATCTGTTGTTTGATCTTTTGTACTAATATACCTCAACTGGATCACATTTATCTCCACCATGTCTCTAACATAGTGATAAGGAATTTCAAAACGTTTAGATCTGTCATGGAATACTAGATTCACTGAAAGCTTTATACAACTCTGGTTGTCACAGCGGATGATGGTAGGGTCTAAGGATTGTCCAAACAATCCTACAAGAAGTTTTCTCAACCATACTGCTTCTCATAGATGCTGCAACGTACTCTACTTCTGTGGAGCTCTGAGCAACTGAAGATTGCTTCTTGTTGAACCAGGATATCATAGTTGATCCCAAGCTAAAGTAACACCCTGAAGTACTCTAACGATCCACTACACTTCCAGCCCAATCTGAGTCAGTATATCCATGTAAGTTTAGATCTACATCCGTATATCTTAAGCCATATCCAATTGTACCACGAAGATATCTCAAAATGTGTTTTGTTGCAACTAAATGTAACTGCTTTGGTTCACACATGAACTGACTGAGTGCAATTACAACATAACAAATATCTAGTCTAGTATTGACCAAGTACATCAATAACCCAATCATCTGTCGATAGAGGGTGGAATCTGTTGATTTTGAGCTTGTTGCTCCTCTTAACTTGTGAAAGTTAGTCTCTATGGGAATGGAATTAGGTTTACAATCCATCATTCTGAACCTTTTCAAAATGTCAATAGTGTATTTTCCTTGATTTAGAATAATACCATCAATCTGCTACCATACTTCTAAGCCAAGAAAATAGTGTAGAAGCCCTAAGTCTTTCATGTCAAATTCGGATGCAAGATCTTGTTTACATTTGATGATGAGATGTTCTTCCCCTGTGATCAACAAGTCATCAACATAAAGAATAAGAATCAACATATCTCCATTTATTACCTTGAAGTAAAGGTTCGGATCTGCATCATTCTTGGAGAAGCCAAGCCCTGATAGATAGTGATCTATTCTTGCATACCAAGCCCGAGGAGCCTGTTTGAGCCCATACAAGGCTTTCTTTAATTTGCAAACATCAGTGTTTTCCATGCACTACAAATCCTTCAAGTTGTTCCAGGTATACTTCCTCCTCTATTAGGGCATTCAGAAAGGCAATCTTCACATCCATTTGATGAATTATCCATCCCTTCGATCCAGCAATAGCAATCACATCCCTGATAGAGGTATATCGAGCAACAAGAGCAAATGTCTCTTCATAATCAATTCTCTCCTTCTAAGAGAAACCTCTGGCGACAAACCTTGCTTTGTATTTTTCAATACTCCCATCTGCAACATGTTTGATTTTAAAAAGCCACTTAGAGGAGACCACTGATTTGGCCTTAGGTCTAGGTACAATGTCCCAGACATCATTCTTGAGAATAGATTTATACTCTTCTGTCATGGCATCTTTCCAAGCTTGATGTTGGAAGGCTTCCTCAACATTAGAAGGTTTTGATTTGATGATTTCGCTCATAAGTGCAACATAACTGGAAAATCTATTAGGTTTTTTACTTTCCCTGAAAGTTCCTTTTGGGGCTGCATAATTTTCTGCCTCTTCAACCATCTTTCTAGCCCATAGAGGTATTTCCTATTCACATTAGTGTCTCTAGGTTCATCAGTAGAGTCCATAGGTTCAATGTGATTATTGACATCAATTGGTTCATGGGTCTCCCTCTGAATCTCAGAGGAGTGATCCTTTTCATTGTATTTAGGAGATTCATCATTTGTTTCATTGACATCCTTAGATCTTTTGAATGCAACATCCTCTTCAAATATTACATCCCTGCTTAGTTCAATTTGTCTTTCTCCTGGAATATAAACTCTATAGGCTTTAGAGGTTTCACTATACCCAACAAAAATTTCCTTTTTCCCAAAGGGTTCTAGTTTAGATCTTTTCTCTTTAAGGAATGTGAATGTAAACAGGACAACCAAAAAAATTTAAATGACCTATTTCAGGTTTTATTCCTGTAAATGCTTCTTCTAGGGTTTTGTTATCAAGAAAGGAATGAGGACATCTATTTTGAATATAAACAGCAGTAATAGAGTCTTCAGCCCAGAATGAGGTATGAAGGTTCAGGTCATGCATCATGGATTTGGCTGCTTCTACTATAGTTCTATTTTTCCTTTCTGCTACCCCATTTTGTTGAGGGTTGTATGGAACAGTGAACTCCCTCTTAATCCCAACATTATTACAAAAAGTTTTTAAGTTCTCAGAGGTGTATTCCCTCCCATTATCTGATCTTAGGGTTTTTATACTTTTACCAGATATATTTTCTACTAGAGCCTTGAATTCCTTAAACCTTTAAGGACTTCATCAGAGTCTTTACACTTTAACAAATATATCCATGTTTTCCTAGAATAGTCATCTACAAAAATAGCATAATACAAAAACCCTCCTAAAGAGGATACTGACATAGGTCCACATAAATCAGAATGAACAATTTCTAATACATTTTTGTATTTACTCTCACTATTATGAAATGTGCCTTTAGTGTTCTTTCCCAAGGCACACCCCTTTGCAGATTCCTTCATGTTCTTGACTTAGCTTAGGTATTCTTGTCACCATTTTCTCTATTGAGGGCAGAACACGAAAAATGGAGATGTCATAATTCACAGGTGTTAGAACATTCAGGGCAGAACACGAAAATGGAGATGTCATAATTCACAGGTGTTAGAACATTCATGGATTAATGCTTGAGAGGAAGAAGTGCAAAGTTTGTAAAGACATCCATGTCGAACTCCGATGTGTGCCTTCTTGATGCTTGAGTTCTTAGGCCAAGCTAGGACTTTTCCATCCATGAAGGTGATTCGGTACCCCTTGTCTTCAAGTGGTGAAATGGAAACCAAATTGCGTTTGATGCCTAGCACAAATAATACACCTGTCAATTGAAGCAAGATGCCTGATTTTAGTTGAATGGTGCATGTCCCAATTCCTTTCACTGGGTAATTGGAATCATCTCCAATTGTGACTTCCTCATCAGAATTTTCCACCATGGTGTCCAAGTGCTCTTTGAATCTTGTTATATGTCGAGATGCTCCACTGTCTATTACCCAAGTATTAAGACTGGTAGATACTTGACTGGATAGAGCTGAGTAAAATACAAATCTTTCAGAATCCTTGTCTATGCTTGCCTTACTAACTTCCACAATAGAGGCTAATCCTGTTATATGTCGAGATGCTCCATTGTCTATTACCCAGGTATTAAGACTGGTAGATACTTGACTGGATAGAGCTGAGTAAAATACAAATCTTTCAGAATCCTTGTCCATGCTTGTCTTACTAACTTCTACACCAGAGGCTTGAGGTTTAGGTCTGTCTGGACACTTCATAGCAAGATGACCATACTTGTCACATCTAAAGCATTGTACTTTAGATAGGTCCCTTCTTTTCTTAAATGAACGCTTTCCATTTGAGTCCTTGCCTTTCTTCTTCTTGAAGTTATTTTTCTTCCCTCTTTTGTGAGACTGAGAGTTTAGGACTTGCATGTCTTCATTGGTGGAGTTTAACCCAATCCCTCTAGTGATCAACCTTGATTCTTCTTGTATGCAGTCAGTCTTCAAACGATCAAATTTGAGAAGTTTGGATCGTGCACTTATCCCTTGAATAAACGATTCCCAAGACGTAGGAAGCCCGTTGAGAACCAACATGGTTAATTCCTTGCTATCAAATGTGTGACCAATTGTGGATAGTTGATTCCTCAACTCCGTTATCCTCATGAAATATGAGGTGATAGTCTCTCCTTGGTTCATCTTGACATGGTGGAGTTGTTGTTTTAGAGCAAGAGCCTTGCTTGTGTTGTTTATCTCATACATGTTCTCTAGAGTTGTGAATAGTAGATATGTTGTATCTAATTTTGAGATAATAGGAACTATATGATCCTTCACTCCACCCACCAATAATTTCATGTCTTAGTTGTTGTTTCTCGTCCATTGGAGTTTCTCATTTTCTTCATCAAGTTTTGGTATTGCCTTCTCCACAAGTGTGTTCAACTCATGTTCTTTTAGTGCAAGCATCATTCTGAACTTCCAAGATACAAATTTGCAGCTCCTTCAAGACGATCCTCAGGTCTAACACCATTCACCATTTTGTTGAATATAGGATTCTAAAAATTTAATGGTAGTTAGATTGCTTCTCCTTGTAAATCTGATCGGATCTTTCTCACGCTAGCTCGGATACCATGTTAAAGTTCGATCAGATTTGGATCTAGAAGGAATTTTAATTTTATTACTATTACTATCTCGTAACTATGTTAGATGTATTTGATAACTTGCAAAGTAGATCACTCCTAATAATGGACACAATTAATTCAAGATGAATTAATATCACTCTGCATATAATATAAGTGAAGGAGATCAATGTGTATTTGTCTTGCACTTTCGATTGTTGTACTTGACATTTCAAATGATATCAATCACAATATATATCATCGATGAGACATGTCTCATGTAGAGACATGCCTCTCTACGTGAGCATGTTTCACGTAGAGACATGTCTCTATGTGAGACATGCTCCTCATCATTAAGACTTAATCGAAACCCTTGTTGTTAACTAAACACATCGATAGTATAACTATCGAAGATGATATAACACTTAATTGATATTCATATGATGTATATTCATGTCGATATTTAATATCATAAACAGCAATAATCATCGATTATCAGCACTAATGTATTTGATTAACATAATCGATGTATTGATTCAACTAACACATGATCAAAATAATCAATGTTGATTATCGATTCAGCATATAATTAATCTCATTAATTTGTATGACTAACATCAGCATGATTAATATATATATATATATATATATATATATATACTCTTAGTCATGTATATATGTGTACACATGTATATAATAATAAAGAAGCAATTTACAACTCGGGGTGGGTCTGCGAACGACACATGGCCCGTGGCGATTGATAGGTGGTGGCCTAGGCGAAGTGCAACCCCTGGTCATCTGGAGCTCCACACAACCAATGGTTGTAACTCCCTCAAGTATGGCACGGCTGGGTGATGATGCTGGACTATTTGAACAGAGTGGAGGAGCGCAGAGTGGAGAGCAGCGCCGCAGGGCACAAACGCCAGAAGACCACAACAATCAAATCCACTGCTCCGGTGGACGAGACGGGAAGGCCAAGGCCTCGACATCAACTGAAAAAGAAGGCAGCCAACTCTGGTGTTGCTTCGGTTGGGGCGACAGCAATCCCTAATTTCACCCGAGAGGAAGCCATGGGGTGGTTCTAGTAGGGCATGGGTAATTACTCTTTTTTTGCTGATGAACCAGGGTGTTGGTCTGGTTGCTCGAATGTAAGCACTCTGTGCATTTTTGGGTATGTGTATGAAGTCCTGGAGGGTAGTAGTGAAAATGCGGGTACAACTGTCTATAGGCCAGTAGGCCAGTTTTTGGATATGGCTGTTTTTTTTGGGAGGCATGATGTAAAATCTTTGTAATCCAATTTTCGGAACAATACAAAATGCAAAACTTTACCGATCAAAAAAAATAAAGAAGCAATTTACTTTATTATATATATATATATACACATATTAACTTATTAATTATTAATCATGTTGATGATATCTATGATCAGCATTATAGAGATTACTCATGCATATGATTTCATCGATAGGATTAATCCAACTGAAGCTACAAATCATTAACATGTACAACATTATAAATTTGTCAACATGTAGTGGAAACAAGAATACAAAAAGGATGGAGAGTAGAGGAGAGGGCTCTTCTCAAGGATGCAAAGTTGCAAACCACAAATGCAATAGTCAAATAGCCAAGAGTCGTTGCCAATAGGCATATCAATCCAGATCATTATATTAGCCCATAGGGAGATCATACACCCACGGATCACCTGAGAGGCAAGAGCATGGGGAGATCATATTGATATCTGATGGGTAAGGTTGAGTTTTACAGGGATGATACCAGTTACATGGGAATCAATGGCCAAATGTGATGGATGTAGGGATGTCAACAAAGTATGCAGCATGGTGGGTAGAGCGTAGGCTAATACGGTTGATGGATCCTGAGTTCTTAGAGGAGGATGAGAGGAGGCCCTCGGAGGAAATGGTTGTTATAGGAGATGAGAGAGGGGCTAGGGATGAGGATGGAGATGGAGGGGAGGATGTTCCCATGGCAGAGACGTTAGGAGTGGTAGCAGATAGGGCATGGATAGCACCTTGGGCAACCAATCACCAAAGATCGGGAGGAGGACAAGGCTAGGATCAAGTACCACTAAAGGTACCAGGATAGGGATTGGGATAAAGATAAGTATAGAGACCCGAGGCTGAGGAGGGGGGACGACACATGACAAGTCCACTCAAGAGGCTACCAAGGCCTAGATGGGTTTTCCAGGAGGAGCATGATAGAGTGTGCTCACAGCGGGACACCTATGCACAGGTGCGAGATGAGGTAGAGCTCAATCAACGGCAATATATTAGCCTATATGTAAAGTAATATCAATCCAGATCATTATATTACTTTGTTCTTGTCCCTCGACAGCAAAGTAAGACCAAGGTAAGGTGGGTTGGGCGCTAGGTCGGGTTGCGGGAATACCTCTAGCGCACCAAAAAAAACAAAGAAAAAACCTGCATAATCTAACAGTTGGTTCCAACCCCTTTCAGTGGTTTTGAAAGAGATATTAGTCGAAAGATCTTTGATAATATCCAACTCTACCACTATACGAGCAAAGGTAGTGTGAAAATAATTTGAAGAGCCCTCTTCCCCAAAAACTTCCCCAAGGAATTACCAATAGCTTCAAAACAAGATCCCAACTGGAATCGATGGGAGATTCGAAAGTCTCGCCCAAACTAGAGGAACATCAAAAGATTTGGTAGTAGAGTTGAACAGAGGGTGCCACAGTTTCAACATAAGTAAATATTGCCCAAAACTCCACCGATAGACACCGAGTATTGTATGTGTATCTCGTACACTGTCAAACACCACAACAAAAAAACCCATGCGTAGGGGTAGATCTATATATGGGCTACTTAGGAAGGGTCAAGCCAAAATACCAGTCGGACCCAATTTTCCGAAGGACTTTTCAATTGCCATCACTTCTTTTCTTATTTCCTCACCAAAAACACCATTGGGGAGGAATTGGCACGATGGAGAGGCCGAAATGAAGGGAGGGATCTGAAGGTTTGCACGCCAAAGTCTACCAACCGCGCCATGCCTGCAAATGCTTTTTAGCTCGATGGCCTAGTCTACAATTGAACCCCCTGAACACTTTTGTTTCCATCAAAAGGCAGATAGCCTTCGTGGCATCACCCTTCCAGTAGTTTACGAACTCGGTTTCAGAGAGTAAAATCTCCTTTTTGAAATAGGATTTAATAATAAATTTAAATAATAAGAGAATAAAAATAAAATTTACATTAAAAAGATAAAAGAATAAAATTAAAATATAACATAATTAAAATTTAGTTAAGTTAATGAAAGGTCAAAAGACATGAAATGAAAAGTTGTGACTCCCTCAAACATGAGATATAAAAAGGGAGAAGAGAACTTCATTTGAAATGGGGGAGAGAGGAAGGAAGAGAAAAGGTGAGGTAAAATGAAGAAATAATTTTAATGGAAGAGAAAAAAGGAATGTGAAGAAAATAAGGAAATGACTCCCCCAAAAGGCAAAGGTTATGAAGGGTTGTACCTTTTCCAAAGGGTGGTAATTATGGAAGGTTGTGACTCTTTCAAAGGGCAGAAATTATGTAGGGTTGTGCCTCATTCAAAGAGTGACAATTATGAAGGGTTGTGACTCTTTCAAAGGGTAGAAATGATGAAGGGTTGTGATAATGGTGGAAGGTTGTGACCATTGCAAAGGGCAGCCGTGATGAAAAGGTGTGACTCTCCCCCACATTGGAAGATATAAAGCAGAGAACGTTTCATTTGAAGACATCAGAGGGAGAGCAATTTGGGGAATAATATACTAGTGCTTGCACCAAAAGAGGTGCAAGGGTTAGCCGATAGGAAATATATAAGTTAATATATGAGAAAGAACAATTTGACATGTGCATATAGGATACATTAGAATTGGAATGGGCCAAATAACATTATCAGAATGAATAAAAAATGACTATTTATCTTTCGTAAAATGGATGGATGACTCCCAAAAGAAAGCAATAGTATATAAGGAATCACAATATATTCATTTTATGGTGAGGAATAGGATGGATGAAGATGATGATGTCCAGCAGTGGATAACACCATTGACATAGATAAGGACATCTTAAAGTATACGCATTTGTCTTATCTTGTCATTTAACTTTGTGAGATAGCTTATCATCATTGTGCGATAGGAAGAGCTTCTTGTGAGGAAATGAAAGATCGGGGAATAGAGCCTTCACTGGATGTTGCCTCAAACTCTACCACACGTTTTATCATAGAACAAATATACAAAAGTTTAATGTTGAATTTTTTAATTTGTTATATTATTGGTGTGAAATATTCACAACATTTTAAGAACCTTCATATAATTATTTTATGGTAGACATCAATAGTTAGCAAGCCTCTAAATATTTAATATTCAATATTGAAAACATGAAAGTGGGTAATGTGTTAATGTTACATAAATTTGAAAAATATGACTAAATTATTCATCTCATTCCCTAAGCTACACTCTAAATCATACCTTGGGTTTGTGTAAACATAAAGTAAAGAAATTAAGTAAATTTTAGCATTTCCGTGCTCTATGGTTGGGATCTATTTTTTTCATATCTTTCCTTTGACTTATGCACTTTTAACCACTCTACTTTTTATATTTCACATTGATACTTTTTTTGCATCATGTTAATAATTTTATCATTCAACATGATTTATGATGACAACATGTTTCATATATTCTACTATGATAATGCTACTTTCATGCTATATTACACTTATCTTTAAGATGATTACATATTTTTGCTTTTTGTTTTTCATATCTTGTAATTCAGTGATCTTTATCATGCTTACACATTTTGATGTTATGATTCTATATCACATGATCCTTATCATCTCTATGCATGTATAGTTTTATGTTTATCAGTGCTTTATCTTATGATCCAAATTGATTCATCACATTTAGTATTTATTATGTTATGATATCATAAGTCATATCATACCATTATCTTCTTTACCACCATATTGTCATTTGTATGTCAAAATTGATCTATCATTCTTCTAGAGTTATCTTCTTGTTTGAAATTACACTTGAGCATTATATGCCTTTCTAATGCTTATACCTTTCTAATGCTTATATGTCAACATATTTATTCAATTTTTATATCCTTCAATTCTTTACATACTTTGTATCTAACCAATTATGAGGGGCCATCATTGTCGAAACTAATGCTTCTTTATGGTCAAGGTTTTAGATAGTATCTGATGCTAGATAGAGTCTCAATACCTTATCTAAGTAAAATTAGATTATTCTACAATGATAATATCATATAACACAAATTTTCTTGTACCTCACTATCATAGTATAAATTTTCTTGCACCTCATTATCACACTATGTGAATTAATATTGCACTACATGCCCACATCTAATGAAATTTTATTACATAGCACATCACGTGATTGAATTTTTTTATATACTTTAATTTTTTATTGAGGTCTATACTTTGTATTTTTGATTTAACATTTGACTGTATATTTTATATTTTATAATATTTTTTGTATTTTATATTTTAGATCAAAATTTATTTCATATTTTATATTTTTTCCTATTAAATATTATGTCCTTTTTCCTTAAAATAATAATTGATTATTTAAATATTTAAAAAATATTATTATCATTTATATTTAACATTATTTCTTAAATGACATTTTATATTATATAATAACTTTTATATTTTTACAATTTATACTAACATCAAAGCTTCTCATGGTCTTCAAAACCGTATAGCACTTAAGACTCTTTCTTAATATCTAATTTATTATTTTAAATAGATTATAAACATTAATTTTATTGTTATATCATAATACAACTAATCTCAATAACATTCTTCCATTTTCTTTTGCTCGGAAAAACAATTGCAAATGGCTTTCTTTAAAGGATCTTTTTGGGTGTTTTTGGTCACCGTATTTGAAGGATCTGGGTTGTGCAATGGAACCAATCTTCGACATGTTATAGCAGACAGAACTTCATTTTACCATTTCATGACATCATGGGCAGAGTGCAGCAGAGGCATACCCATTTCCAAACCTCCTCAGCACAACAGAACATTCTTCAAACATGAATACAAGAAATCTTCAAAAATTTCCTACAGAGCCCATGACATAAAAAGTGTTGGAATTGCAGGGGCCAAGATTTTCAAGTTTGATCCTGAGATTTCACAGCCAGAGCACAAAAAAAGATCTCTTTTTGATAGAGAGTCTCCCCAAAACATGGGAGATCTAATACACCACATTTTTTTTCACAGAAGATGTAATACAAGAGCTAAAACAACAAAGTGGGGCTCCAAGCTCGTGTTGCAGTGTTTGCGCAGTTCTGGAGGAATGTAATAAGAGCTCGAGAAGTGGCAGAGGAAGAAGATATGTATTTCTTAGTGCTGCCTGATCGCAGAAACATAGTTAAGCCTCTGATTTTGCGTTTTGGAGTGAATTCTTGCAATTCAATCTTTGGTGCAGAAATGAAGAAAATCCAATTGCACAAGTCAATCGAGACGAAACACCTATCTTTTTTTCAACAAATCCAAATCATGATTGTAGTTGGATTTACATTTTTAAATATATGTGAATTTTTAAGAGGCCCAAGTGTCTGGAGAGGAAGATTTAGAGTCATAGGAAAGTACACTCATTAATCTCCTTTGGCGGCTACCTCTAAATTGCTCGGTGGATCATCCAAAATAGGTTGATGTGAATCAACCCCTCTTTAGCAAAGTCATTACAATTAACCACTAATCTGATGTTGTGGCAAGGAAATCATTACATGGTTTCAACGAGCCATCTTGAAGGCATTGTGTAGCATTTTGGGACTGAATTATCAGTGGAGCAGCGCCCAAGTTCATCAAACTCATGTTATTTCTAAGAGCATCAAAATTGGTGCAGAATCTTAAGATGAGGAATTTTCTCAACAATAAATTGTCTAGTTCTTTCAAGAATCCTATTTGTCTGCTTCTTTCAATATTATCGTGGGAAGAAACAAAACGGTAAACAATTACGAGAAAATTGTTACGACAACCTCTCTCCAGCGTGAGATATTTATTAAAATCTTCCATCTTCAATTTAAGAGCAGCATCAACATCGCCGTGGGCAGGGGCTTGTCAATTCTCTGCTCTATCAAAACTTGTCCAGCCCTTGTTTAACGGTTACCTGTTTCCAGCCTCGCGAGACAATTCTGGCAACGGTTTTTAGTGCGAAACAATTCCGGCAACAGTTTTTTAGCATGAGACAATTTCCCGGTCAAGGGTTTCTCCCCAAAGAAAGCCTATCGGCTAATTATTCTCAAAGGCAACAACAAAAAGTGGTGACTCAATTCTTATGAAAGGTGGTTTTCTTTCACCAATAAAGTATAAAGGAGATTTCATCCCATGCATTGAAGGGGGATATATCAATCATCATCCTTCCTCCATCAATCATTAATCCCTCAAGAAATCAAGCAAATAATCAATCAGCAAGATCAAGCAAACAATCATCAAATCCGCATCAATCATCACTTCATCTTGGGATCAAGAAAACATATAATTCAGCAATCAAGCATCACTCTGCCAAATCAACATTCATTCAATCATCATCCACCAATATATCAAACTAGCATTCACTATATCATCACTCTTCAATCATCTAATCACAATTACTCAATCATCAAATCAAAGGAATTCATTTTATCAATCAATCATTCAACAACAATTGACCAGCAACAGGAGAGTATATATATATATATTGTGTGTGTGTGTATATACACCAAAGAAACGAGAATCGGAATCGTCTCGGAATTGGCAAGGCCGAATCGAATCGTGAATCGCCCATGAATCGGAATCGAATCGCCCATGAATCGGCAAATTTAAGAAACCCTTAAAATTTAGAGATTTTAACAATTTAAAACTTATTTCATGCACCCTTTATTGAATATAACTTAAACACACTATAACATCATCAAATAGAAGCTAACATACATAAACAAAGAACATAAATG
>MU225868.1:1496144-1513416 GCA_018584345.1 Thuja plicata | reverse complement strand
TTATATGGGGGTTTGGGGGCAAAGCCCCCAAGATGGGGTCAAGGGGCAGCGCCCCTTGCGGGGTCTAGGTCAGTGTTTTTTAAATTTTCTTGACTTGACAGCCGATTCATGCCGATTCATGCAGGCCAATTCAGGCGATTTTTTCATGAATCGGCGATTCAGGCGATTCAGGCGTGAGAATCGCCGATCTGATTCACCGACTCCAAAAAAATGGGAGCGGTGAATCGAATCGCGATTCACGCGATTCAATGGCGATTCTCGTTACTCTGATATACACACTGATACATACATATATACATATATATATATATATACACATATACATACATACATATATATGTATATGTATAAATGTTTGTGTGTATCAGAAACGCATCAATAATAAACAAATACAACAGCACATACAGCTGAAGGATTTATCTATAACCTCTAATTGTTGTGGTATGAAAGGATAGATTCACATATGCAAATTATAACTATATATAAATGGTATGTATAATGCTTATATCTGATTATATACAATTAATGAATAATTAAATTTAATGTCTATATATTATCAATATGGAATTTTGCAAGAATCGGTCTTGTTGAGGGAAGGAAGGGAGTGGAAGGAGGGGGAACGTTGAGATTCCCACTATGTATGCCACCTCATGATGATGGCTAATGACCATCAGCTAAAAACCACATGAGGCCACCTCATAATGATGATTAAGGACCATATGAGGCCAAGGAGGATGACCTAGGGTTAAGGGTCAAGAGCAACCTATTGCAGTTCCCCTACTATCCGCACATGGATCAATTATTGAAGTGAATAAGAAAGGGATCTTCAATCATAAAAGGAGGGGTCGACATGATGGAGGAGAATAGTGTAAATCCCTCACTAGGTACACCACCTCATGATGATGGTTAAGGACCACATGAGGCCACAGAGGATAAGGTCTTGTTGTTGGGTCTAGGGTAGAGGATACTTGGGACACCTCGTCATGTCTCCCAATGCCACCCTCGTTATGGTTGAGCTCCCATGTAATCATTGAGATTTGTTGTGTAGATCAATATGTATATGTGACGTAACCCTAAAAATAGATGTATTACATGTATTATGATTATCTAATTTGGTTGCAGGTTCCAAGACGGGCTTATCTCATCTTATTTCTAGGTAAAGGTCTCTAACTATATTGTGTTCCTTGTTTCATTTGGAATTGTGAATTTAGGGCAAAGTATAAGGTGATCCCAAAAGGGGGATATTACAATCTTCACCTTTCAAATCACCAATTCTACTCTCAAAGGCTTCATTTCTCCATTGTACAATCCTCGTTAACCCAGTTGTTCATCTGATAACAAATTTATTCACCAAGTACCAGCAATTTCAGGTAACCAACTTTGTTACAAGAACATTTTGAGAAAACTGAACAGGTAAAAGTTCCCAAAGGGCTATACCAAGCATCTTTATCAAAAGGAAGAAATCTCAACCAAAAACTAAATTATTATCAAGGGCAATCAAATATTGAAACGTTTAAAATCTGTTACTGAAATTTTCAAAGTTATATGTGGCAAAAAGTTGACGGTTAAAGACTACAGAATATTAATCATATGAAATTGTAAAAATTCAATTTATAGACTAGAGAAATAAAAATGAAGCAAAATAAACTAACAGCAGAAGCAGAATTCATAAAAATTTGACAGTCACTCTTATTTTTGAGCTTGCTAAAAACAGCACACATTATATTCAATGGCTATCCCAACCCAATCTCTCACCTCACTGTATCCTATCTGAGGATCGCACTCCCTCTAATAACAAGAAATGCTATTCCTACAAAAAAAAAAAACTCCTAAACAACCCACTACAGTGGTCACAACAACATTCACTAGATTAAGTGAACCATTAAAACTAATGAGAACTGGACATTAATTGGGATTTAATGGTCTCTTACATCCTCCCTATCTTTTCAGAATTTTGAGCCTTCTGGTTCAAATAACTCAAGAATCTAACTACCTTGAACAGCCCTTCTACCAAATTCGGTGCTTCTACAATGTTTCACATAGTTTCTTTCTCTACTTCTAGCCCCTTGCTAGATCAGAAATCATCCTGCTCTACCAAATGGTTCTCTTTCTATTTTCATAGCATCTTACAGTCTTAGACCCACTTTTGAGTGGTCCTCCTCCACTAAAAGCAATACTGGCTCTTCTCATCACTTCTGCAACCATATATAATTAAAAACAAAAATCAAGTTAAGAGAATAAAAAATTCCCACGTCTGCCTCCCCCTTCTCTGCATTATGACATGTAAGCATGCTTTCCAATTTGTCTTTGCAGCTTGTATCTTTTCCATTGTTTGTTGCCCTGCCACAGACTGTCAAGAGCCCATTTTTCTCTCAATCTATTTTTACTACTATATCAGCTTCTAGGATACTCACAATATGATGCCTTTCACATGCATTCTTCACAATGTTATCCTCTTTTATGAGGGCTGCTTCTCCATCATCAATTATGAGACCTCCAAAGATCTCTTTCTCTGCTACTGCTTCAACTCTAATATGGATTGCATCCACAACTGCAACATCTTGGGCCACCTGTAGTGATAGGCTACATTACTCTTCATTGCAATCTTCAGACTCTTATCCTCTCCCATTATAATCATCAATATTTTCACCTTCTTCAAGGTGACACAGCGCAACATATTCACTCATCCTCTTCATCTATCTTCTTTCTCTCAAACCCTTTGCTTATCACATTAAAGGGCCTCCTGTCCACTAGTAATTATGCCGACTCCTCAAGGAATTTAGACTTTCCCTATTCAAACAGTTATATTGCTACACTCAGTGGCTTTCCTATCTGAAAATAGCTCTTGCTCACAAGTTAAATAATAAATATTCATCCCTACCAACCGTTTTCACCTTCTGACATCCCTTGAATCCTTCTGCTTCAGCTTTATTTGCTTATCTTTGGTTTACTTTGTCGCTCCAATTTGAATAACAAATATATATTAATACTACAAGTTATAATATCTTTACAAGTTAAATAAAATACCGAAGGCATTCCGTAACTGAACTGAGTGCAACTACTAACAACCCCATTTCCAACAACTCCGTTAACGGATTGTGCAACCCACAGAAATCAAAGAAAATCATTAAAGTTTACAGAACAAACCAACTCAAATAATCCCATCCCAGCGTCCATCAAGGTCCAAAGTAAATTGCATATAACTGAACAAAAAAAGGTTTGGCTTCTAATTCTCTAAATTCTGTTTGATGATATTATTATCATGTATTCAATACGAAACATCAGTCAACAATTAGGTGCCTTGCTGAATTAGTATAAACATCTTTTACCGTGTACATAACCAAAACTCGGACTGATGGCATCTGGGGAAAGAAAAAAATTCAGTATCCACAGGTTCATCCAGCAGAGTTATTGCTACAACTATAACCCATCTATGTTCATTCCCAAAACTATCGTTATGCATCCTCCCATATGATGTACAAATTGATATTTATTATTTCTTCAATTTTCATCGAGACTGACTTGGTCATGGCATTTGGCAAATCCTCAGCAGTAAAGAAGATTACCATTGCATGTGTCCCTGAAATTTGTGAAAAAGTTTGATGTAAGAATGAATTGCTCGAGATTTCAGATTACTTACAGTGTATGGAGCCTACTCTGGTCTGCATGTGCAATTCCACATTGGCTATGTTTGATAGCGGTGCCTAGAAAGTGGTGGGGGGAAGGTATATCCAGCTTTAATAGCTGCTTCCACAATATCAGCATCCTCGGACACGACAGGAGGCTCTCCCGAAAAATGCATAATGACATCCATAAGAGTCTTTGGAAAAGGCTTGGGCTCCTTCCGCCGCCTCTTTAGAACATATTGGATATCCCTTTCCTGTCCCATTTGGGTATCCTTTCCCAAATCTGTAGGTGTATTTTTCTGCACAGAGTCAGCTGTGAAATAAGTTGGTAAAACTCTGCATGCCCTGATTTCCTCGCCCTCACTAGTTTGTTCCTGCTCTTCTCCCAAGTTATGAGAAAAGAGCATTTCACTATCAGTTTGGGTGTAACCTTTAAAGCATTGGGTATCGAGATTTGGGGCCAACTGGGTGTCAATGGGACTGAAATTGGGGGTTGGATAGTTTTCAAATTGGGTATCGACATTTGGGGCCAACTGGGCGTCAATGGGACTGAAATTCGGGGTTGGACGGTTGTCAAATCGGTCAATGTGTGTTGCAGCACTCAATTGCGTAGCAGGCTTGCGCACATCGACGGGGCTATCTTCAACAATGTCAGGAAGAGCTTCGGCGTTATGAGTGGTCTCCATTTGAGTTTTCTCCTCCTCGTCATCCATAATTCGGCGACAAGCAGCAGGCTTAGGGTTAATCTTCTTCTTGGACTTTGAATTTGGATTGACTCTCTTGGAAGAAACGGAAGAGGGTTCAGGTAAGGGAAGCTCTAATCTAACTGGGGATGGAGAGTGGTCATTTAAAATAAGGCCACCTAAGGCGAAGGATTTGGCGAGTACGAAATTTTGGGGTTGGGTACTCAGGGAACAATCTCGGTCGCTCTCAAACTTGGGTTCAAAACTATCGTCGTCGTCGTCATTAGCACTTGCAGGAGGCTGTTCCTCTTCCTCGTCTTTCTCATCTGAGTTTTGTGTATCAGTTGGTGTATATATCATTGTTGGACGACAGCCCACTGTGAATTTGTCTTGGGCAGAGAGGCGAGAGGACGTTGGCGTTGTTTGTTGGGAAGATGGCAGCAACTTGGAAGGGCTTTCTTTCTGCGATTCAAAAGGCTCCCATTCGGGAAGTTGGCGTAGTTGTTCTTCTTGGGAGGGAGAAATGAAAGATTGCAAAACAATGGCGTCTAGCTTAGAGACCCCTCGTGCCTGGGCATCGTCGTCCTGCTGCTGCTGCTGCTCTGCCATATCCTGTTTTCATAGGCTTGTCCATGCAACTTATATGGCTTTGGTAAGTCGAGCGATGTATTCCTTGTACTACTTCAAAGAGATTTTAATCGTTTTCACGGTGGGAAGCTGATTTATGCGTCAACTATGAAATGGATCAGAGGTTGGAGATTTGCTTAAAAGACTATAACGTATTAATTGTTTAGCTTTAAGTTTTTAGATATAAGATCACGGTTTGTGATTTGGTTTATTTTTTGCCATTGTCTCTTTTTCCTCATAAACATGTAAACAGCTTTTTGTTCTCAAGTGGTAAAATTGCGATGTTTTTAGGCTTAATTATTAGTTGTTTTCATATACAATCATAAGATAATTTTGGAAAAACATAGTTTCTAAAAAGCATTTCCAATTAAAGTGTTCTTATTCAACAATGAGCATATATTGATATGTTTATATAATTTCGATTAAAAAACTTGACACATCAAGTTGTTCTAATGCATTATACATATGTATTAGTAATGAAAACATTATACATGTATAGAGTATTTTATTAATATGACTGAAATATCATGGTCCTTCAATACATCTTTTATGGGGCCAAGCGTAATGAGTAACCATACAACCCCACATCCTATGTCATGCTTCACACATGCATTTTTCATGAGAGCTCAATACAAGTGACAACCAAAATCAACTATTAAATATGTGCTTTTTTTTTAATAATTTCAAGCTCACACAATACTATTAAATGTAGGGAGAATCAAGCTAGAACATTTTCCAAAACCTAGTTGTATCCCCTTACATCTTGTCACGACAAACAACCGCCAAGTTTCAAGACAGAGAAGGAAACCTAAAAAGCCCTTGTTTTGAAGCCCAAAGTAGCTAACATGATGAAAAAAAGTGAGATAATGTAGAAGTCTAAACATTAAAGATAAGGAATAAAACCAAATCAAAGTCCAACCCTTTTCTCTACTAACTAATATGATTGATATTGAGATGTCACTTTAATGCCCATCAACTAAATATTTTAGAATCGTTGACTTTCAAGACCCATCTAGTACAATAGTTAGTGCCAATAACCCTACATCGACCCCACGAAATAGCCAAATTGTACCATAAAACTCCATATCCACAGTTGGGCCCAACAATGACAATGAAGGTAAGGTTATCTCCTTTGAACTTCTATATGAAATTGTTGATGTAATCTCTTAATGCAAATCAAAAGTAGTCACTTTGTTCTTCTTAAAATAAGTCTCCTTTGAATAGGAGTTCTTTAAATAGGCTCAAAATAACTAGAAAGTAAAGTGCTAGAATATTCACGGTTGTAGGGGCTAGGTAAAGGATGTGTATCTTGTACATTTGTCAACCTAAATCATGTCAAAAAATAGTTCTTCGGTATGGATCATGGATAATTTGTAGACAAACCTATTGATGAGACCGTTTTACTGTCTCTATTATATTAATCCTTATACTCTGTTTTTAAGTATTATCAGAACAATTGTGAACTTTTAGTCAGTAGAACTTATGTCAAGTACAGATAGAACCATTAAACCATGGTGGAATAGATATGTCATATTATGCCAATATTATATATATGTTGCAGTATTTCATATAATAATCAGAATGTGTGTTCTAACATCTGGAATAATTTGAATAAGCTCTTGTATGAATATCTTTTGCATGATAACTAATCATGCTAGGAAGTAGGAGTCACTGGGAGTGGTCGACAGCATTGAAGGAAGACGTTAAAGACCAGCTTCGAATGGATAAGCCATCATGGCATCAGAAAACACAGCTACCACAAATCAGGAGCCACTATTTCAGAGATGCATGAATGTAGCTCTGCTATATTCCCTCTGCATTCCCAGCATGTTGACTTGGTCACCCAGACTTCATTGCATATGTCGTGGGTTGTTGCGTTTCCTATTTTTTCTCTTTGACACGGTTTTAGTTAGATAGTTCATTTTTCTGTTTCAAAATAAAGAAGTCAATCCTCTATTTATAGGGATGAGATTGATTGTTTGTAAGTTCGGAGATTTTTGGAATACAATGTTCTAATTGTATCTTGCACAGTAAGTTCATTTTCAGTTTCATGTATCATTCTCATGTAATCAGTTTTGAAAGATAATGAAGTAACTTTTGGTTCATATTCTATGTTCATAGATTAGCAGAAGCCGACCAAGGGGGCCCACTTGGTAGGTGGATTAGAGTAGAAGTATAATAGATTTACTTTCTGTATTTCTAGCATTCTAGATATAAAATTATAGTTTCTTCCTGCAGCATTGTACTTTGTGAATGTTCCTGCAGCACCTGCAAGGATAGTTATAGTGAATGCTCTAGGTTGAAAGAATAGGTTTAATTAGAGTTTGCAAGTTGCAGCATTCATTTTAGTAAGGAGTAAGTGTGTTTCCTTTCCTGCAGCCCTAGTATAGATTCATTTCATGTACTTTACTTTCCTGCAGCATAGGTAGAGTGGCTTTTTAAGGAACTTAGTGCACATACTGTGCTGTACCATTTCAAGTATACGTCCCTGGGTTGACAAAATAAATGCACCTCATGGTGGGAGAAGTGATCCTTAGATTGAATAAACTATTCCTAAGAGAGGCTTTGGGCACAATTACTAAGCACCTATTGTGAGGCGGTTCATTTTTGGCGCCGCTGCCGAGGATGGTGTCAAGCTAAGAAACTTTTTGAGTCATTTTTAATTCTTTTAGTTAAGTTTAGTGGTTTGTGATCCTAAAATTGCTTCACCAGTGTGAAGAATTAATTTGCATGCATCGAAGGGGAAGAAGAAGAGATGAATATGGCAGATTTCTTCTAGGAGAACCTGCGAATTTGAATGAGCAAGCTGAAGAAGTTGAGTTGCCTTTTGTTGATGCAAGTCCCGATTTTCTTGCAGCATCTTTCGCTGGAGCAGAACCTTTTGATATAAGTGGTCTTCGGCCTTTCGCTAAAATCTTGGCCAGCTTTCTTGATAATTTTGACCCAAACACACCTACTGTTAATAATCATGTCACTAATATTCCTTTCCAACAGCACCATCAACTCCTAATACCTCCAGTAATGGCACAACCTACTTTCTCATTTCCTCTACCAAGCCTTATAAACAATGCCAATCTCAAAAATATACCCTCTGCTGCACTTTCGAAGTTTTATGGACTGATAACCGAAGATCCCGACACCTTTTTGTTCGAGTTCGACATCCTCTGTCATAGCTTTGACTACAACACCGATGCCCATAAACTCAAGTTATTTCCAGCAACACTAAAGGAGTCGGCCTTACGATGGTTCATGGGCCTAGGAGCAAATGCAACGGGCACATGGGATGAGATGTAGATTCTATTTCTGCAGAAATACAAAGAATATTGCAAAGGGAGTGACCCGATGGGAGACGACATTTTTAGAATGTCGTAGAAGGAGGACAAAACTTTGGAGGACTATATTTCACATTTTTTATACACCATGCAGAAGAATCCCCAACATGTTCTGGCAGAGGATTCACAAAAACTAGTCTTCTTGAGAGGAGTGAACGACAGTTGTTTGGAAGCATTGGACCTCATGGCTGGTGGGGACATATCCCAATCTTCTCAGGATGACCTCAAGAAAATATTTCTTAACTACTCAAGATCAACTGGGAAGAAAAGCAGAGGATATCGGTCTATAACCATTAAAGGGAGCAGTTCAGGCATTTCTAAGTTGGAGATATCTAATTTGCTAGCAGATTTCAAGCAAGACATCATTAATGATGTTGCTACACATCTCGACACCATGACTGCTAAGAAGAAACATGCAGACGTTGAATTTCAGTTAGCTGAGTACTATCCACATTGTTGTAAACAAAAGAAAGACTGCAGATGTAAGCTGGTGGCGAACCTGGAAAATCAACATTTGCCTACCGAGTACATGAAGATAGAGGGAGACGACGAGCAAGTGTTCTTCATTGCTCAACGTCGACCATGGGCTTCAAGACAAGGTATGCCTCAGGACCCATTACAATTTTCAAATCCTTACAATAGTCAATGGCAAAACCAAAGTTATCAGAATACTCCTCAGTACTCTTAGCCAGCCTGGAATAACTAGTGGCCTAACCAGAAAAATAAACAGTGGCCTAACCAGCAAAATAACCAGTGGCCTAATCAGCAAAATAATTGGTGGCCTAACCAGCAAAACCAATGGAAACCACCGCAAGGAAATTGGCAACAAAATAACCAATGGAGGGGGCCTCCACAATGGCCTAACCAAAATCCTATTTTTTCACAACTGCCACCACCAGTCCCACCTCCTACAATAATTCCACCTCCTGCAGCCACTAGCCCCAATCTAAAGCAAACCTAATTACCTGCTCAGCCGCAACCAAATCCAAATAGCAAGCAACAGCAACAGCCAATGTCTACCACTGATACACATCAGTATCCTACCTACGCTCTAGAGATATCTGATATCAATTTGAGGTCAGGTACTACTCTTCCTGCACATGAACATCCTATTATCACAGAAGTTGTAGACACTCCTACAACATCAACACCTCTTCTAGATGCTACATTGCAAAATACCACCCAATCAACTCAAAAATCCAGCAAAACTGATGTTGAAACCTCAGTTAGACCCTCCTTTTCCACAAAGGCTTGCAATAGAAAAGCCTATATCCCAAGAGGAAATGCCTTTTGACATTCTTGAGCAGTTGAAGAATATGCACATCCAAATACCTCTGTTTCAAGCTATCAAAGATGTTCCAATCTATGGGAAAGCTATTAAGGATGCATGCCTTAAAAATCCTGGAATGAAAAAGGACCCTCAAACAGTTCATGTAATAGGGCAACTTGCTGATATCATGTTGGGAAAGGTAGTTATACCCAAGTATTCAGACCCTGGAAGTCCAATAGTAGATTTGATAATTAATGGACAATCTGTTAAAAATGCTTTAATTGATTTGGGAGCAGCCATAAATGTAATGACTAAATATACAATGCACAAACTAAGTATAGAGGGTTTGAGAACAATACCAATAATATTACAACTTGTTGATAGTTCAACAGTCACTCCATATGGTCTTATAGAAGATATGGTAGTCACCTTAGACTCATGGGAATACCCTGCATATTTTCTCATCTTATCACCAAAAGTAAACTTTGATGGCTATCCAATCATCTTAGGGAGACCTTGGTTGGCCACCACTGATGCAAAAATTGACTGCAGATCAGGAAGTGTGACAATTTCAAATGGTCAAGCAATAAAGAAGCTAGCACTCTATCCTCCTGCCCAGCCTCAGCCAGACTTGAGAGATCTTATTTGGCCAGAACTAGGGATGAGGAAGAAGAGGTCAACTCTGTTGCTCAGCTTATGATGATGCATAAATAGTCTTTTCTAAAAATGCAAGACGAAGATGATGTAATACAGAGTATTCTTACCAATGAGTGTATAGTAGCAAAAGATGTTTCTAAAAGTGCTATTATGCAACTATGTACCTATGAAGATTGTATCTTTCCAGCAAGCCCTAAGATAATTAGCCAATTGTTACCATGTGAAGTAGCTACAAGCCCAGTACCTGAGATGTCAATGTTAGAGCTAACAACTACAGTAGAAATTTCCCTGGGTCACAATCTCCATGTGAACAACAAGTTGCCACCCCTACAATTGGCATTGTTAACAAAACTCTTGTGTAAGCATGAGAAAGCCTTTGCTTGGGATTATGGATACATGCTAGGTTTGAACCCCAAACTCTACACCCATAGGATCTACATTAATGATGGCAGCTTACCACTATGCCAGCCTCAAAGAAGGATAAATCCAGCATTGAGAGAAATAGTCAAAAGTGAATTACAAAAATTATTAGATGCTGGTTTCATCTATCCAATCTCTGATAGCAAGTGGGTATCACCTTTGGTCATTGTACCTAAGAAAGGGGGGAAATGGCGAATATGTGTGGATTATAGAGAGTTGAATAACGCCACAAAGAAGGATCATTTTCCTTTACCCTTTATTGATCAAGTCCTAGACACCCTAGCCGGTAAGAAATATTTCTCCTTTCTGGATGGATACAGTGGTTACAACCAGATCATCATTGCTCTAGAAGATCAGGAGAAGACTACATTCACATGCCCCTGGGGCACATATGCCTGTTTTGTATTACCATTTGGCTTATGTAATGCACCAGCTACTTTTTAGAGAGCTGTAATCAGAATATTTGCTGACATATCACATGATTGTATGGAGATATATATGGACGACTTTACTACATTTGGTGTCACATTGAGGAAGCCCTGAAGAATTTGGAAAGAGTACTAATAAGATGTTAGGAACACAACTTGTCTCTCAACAGTGATAAATGCTTCATGATGATGCAAGAAGGCATAGTACTGGGACATTTTATCTCTGAAGATGGAATCTAGGTAGATCCTACGTAAATAGAGGTAATTCTCACATTACCTATTCTTACAAAGCAGAAAGATGTTAGGTCTTTCCTAGGACATGTTGGCTACTATAGGAGGTTTATCCAAAATTTTAGTCAAATAGCTAGTCCTTTGTATACTTTGCTTACCAAAGAGGTCGAATTCAATTAGACAAAGGAATGTAATGAATCCTTCCTACAGCTTAAGAAACTGTTGACCATTGCACCCATACTTAGGGGTCCTGATTGGACTTTGCCATTTCACATTCATATAGATGCTTCAGACTACGCAATAGGTGTTGTCCTAGGACAAAAGTCTACTAACCTAGAGAATACAATTTACTACATTGGTAAAAGCCTCCATGGACTAGAATTAAACTATACAGTAACCGAGAAAGAATTACTAGCAGTAGTTTATTCTCTGAACAAATTTCATCATTACATAACTGGCTATCCTATTTTTGTTCATACTGACCATGCAACAATAAAATATCTCATGAACAAACCTGCCATCACAGGTAGGTTAGCAAGATGGCTTCTTCTTTTGCAGGAATTTGACATTACTATAGTTGACAAGCCTGGCAAGGCAAATGTAGTAGTTGATTATCTATCAAGAATCCACCATACTAAAGAAGATACTACACTGATAGATGATGCATTTCTAGATGAGAATTTGTTTCATATTGCTATCCAAAGTTCATGGTATGCTGACATAGCTAATTACCTTGCAGCAAACAAAATGCCAACACACTTTTCTTACAAAGATAGGACACTGCTTGTCGAGAAAAGCTTTAATTTCTCTTGGATTGATAACATACTATTTTACACTGGACCTGATCAAGTAATGCACAGATGTGTGCGAGAAGATGAGACATATGACATTCTCCATGCCTGTCATAATGAACCGTGTGGGGACACTTTGCAGCAAAAAGAACAACCCAAAAGATTTTAACAACCAAATATTTTTGGCCTACACTTCACAAGGATGCAGCTAGCTATACAAGGAAATGTGACAAATGTCAGAGAATGGGCCGACCACTAGATCCGATGAAATTCCTTTAAATCCACAGGTGGTGGTAACCCCATTTGACAAATGGGGCATGGACTTCATTGGTCCAATAGATCCTTAATCCAATGGGAAGTCTTACATTCTGGTGTGCACTGATTATTTGACCAAATGGGTCAAAGTAAAAGCTATGACACATGCCCGAGACCATAACTGTACAATGAGATTTTCACCAAATATGGAGTATCGAGAGAACTTGTAACTGACCAAGGTGCCCAATTCACTTCCAATCTAATAACATAAATCATGAAAGAATATAATATCAGACATAGGAAGTCAAGCCCTTACCACCCTCAAGCCAATGGATAGGCTGAAGTTACAAATCGGGAAATAGAAGCCATCTTAACAAAGATAGTTCATTTGCATCGTCGAGACTAGAGCAATAGACTAACAGAAGCCGTCTGGGCATATAGAACAACTTGGAAAACCACCACAGGGTTCACTCCATTTGATTTGTTATATGGTAAAGAAGCAATGCTACCCATTGAATTTGAACACAAAACACTGCGGACAACACTGGAGTTAAATATAGATCTTCCTACAGCACAGAAGGAGTGATTGTTGCATCTCAGTTCATTGGATGAAATGCACAATTATGCACTGGAGAGAACTGAAATAGTCCAAAAATAAAGGAAGAAATGGCATGACTCGCATATTAAGAACCAACAGTTTCAAGTTGGCAATTGGGCATTGCTATACGATTCAAGATTCAAAGAAATACCAGGCAAGTTGCAGACAAGATGGCTGGGGCCATATGAAATAATCCATGTCTTCACTAATGGAGTCGTCTAGTTGACCACAATTGACCCAGTACAATTCAAACTATTAGTCAATGGACATCGACTAAAGTTGTATCACCAACCTCAAACAAAAGAAGACTTCCTGCAGCAATTCCAACAACAAATTTCAAACGAGCAGCAGGTAACACTTCCTGCAACAGAGGGTGCAAACCTTCTTCCTGCAGCTCTTCAATAAAATTCCATCGAGCATGTCCATAATAAAAACTTCATTTTTACATGAAGTTCATTCCTCCATTCACTTTCTACTTCTTCTTTCCAACTCATTTCATTTCTTTATCTACCACCCACCCACCCTCCACATCATCGCAATTATCCTTTATTTGCTTTCAATAAGAGCCAAAGTACACTGACGCACACCGCCGCCACTTTCATTCCACTCTTGCCACCTTTTACTAGCACATACAAAGATCGAATGATAGGTACAAGATTTTCAATTTTTAGCACATAGATTTTGATGATTATATCTAGTACTGCAATAAATATATCTTTACGACATTAAGCCAGTTCCCTTCCTCATGCCAATTCTACCAAGTGTGGACACTTGTCAATGTTACGTAGGGGGGAGGGAAGTGTATTAATTCCAAATTTTCATTTGTAATTATGCCTAAAAGATTTTATGTCACCTCAAATATGTACTTAGCCTTGTCTCATTAAAGTTTTATTGCTATATTGCACAACTATCGTACCTTTATTCCTGAATCCTTCATGATTGTCAGACTTGATGTGACTTATAATTAAGTTAAGTGGAAACCTATAGTAAAGACTATAATTTCTCTTGTTAAAATACATCACCATTGTTCATACTAAGTATAACAGAGGAATTTAGAAGGAAGCCGATAGTTTTTCAAAAATGAGTAGTCTGATATTCAAGGAACAGGGCATTTATCTTCTACAAGGGCAGACAAATTGAAAATTGGCAAGCACAGATGGGAGGCCAATTAAAGAGACACGAGCCGATAGTACATGGTGTGCTACTTTTAGATGTTGAAGCAGTAAGAAGATTTAATGCATGTGGATGGCTAGGATACTTTTTAAGGTTAACAAAATTTGATGAGGACTCAGCAGCTAAATTTGCAAGTACATTTGAAAAAGGGCAAGAAATTGTGTGGGGATTGATAGTGGTCACAACAGAGGAGTGGATAGAAGAAGCTACTAGATTACCAATGTTTGGGGAACATTACCCCAATGTGCATGATGCCAGATCAGCTAGGGACCAGTTTACCCTACCAGGCGACCCTCCATTGGAGATTACCAAATAAGGGTGCAAAAGAATGTCTATCCCTCTGTCGTATAATGAGTTGGCTATGCATATCATCAGGTATTTTACATGTGAAGGGAGATTTTCCAATTTGCACACACATCATTTCAAATTACCGAGTTATGTAAGGCATAATCTACCAGTAAATGTCCCAAATTTCTTGTACAATATGCTATGCATTAGTGCTGAGGAGACCCAAAAAGGAAATGCAAATTATGTCACCCACCATGCCCTAGTTAAATTGTTAATAGAAAGATCTCTTAGGGATGCCTCTCCCATGGCATGGCCGGAGTTTGTCAAGCACAAAACCCTACAACCACAGGTTAACTCTAATGTACAAATTGGTCATGATAATGCAATACCAACTGACCCAGCCATGGAACAAGATACCCAAGGGGCAGAAACCGTAAATCTTCAAGAAAGTGTGCCCTTACCTACTCATGAGAGAAATGTACCTACTTCATCCCAAACCAAAGGAAAATGAAAATTAGAGGAATAACCTTCAGTTCCTGCAGCCAAACCACAAATCCCTACTTCTTCGAAGGGGAAGAAAAGGAAGTCGGTTCCTGCAGCAGCTACTCCCGCAGCAGAGAAACCGAAGAAGGCTACTAAGAAAAATGCTATAGAAATTACAGAAACCCCTATGTGAAGGAGTCCTAGAATGAGAGGACAGCTCCCTGGAGCATCCTTCAAAAGCCAACCCGCTTCTCCTTTGCAATTTGATGAACAACCCAATGTGCACATTATTCTAGACGATTCCCCAAATCAGTCTGCAGTTCCAAACTTTCCACCGCATTCAACATAAACTTATGAAGCTGAACCTGATGTTTACCAAAATAGTCCCCAGGAAATCCATCAGGATATTCCAAACATTAATGAGGAGAATGCCTCAGTAATCCATTAGTCAGCCTATGCAGAAACTGCCTTAGTGTCCTACAATAGAACTTGGTTAATATGTTTCTTAGAGCAGTCTTGGAAGGAACTGAGGAGGCAAAGAAACCAGGCAGAAGATTGTGGCCCAATCACCTTGCAAACACTTCTCTTTGGAATGCATAATAAGTGTGTTCTAACAACAACTTTATGAGGAGAGGAGAAGAACAAACTAAAAAGAATAATAACAGAGCAAGGGGAAGAAATTGCAAAATTGAAAGAACAATTGGCAAAGCAAAAATAAAAGATGGATCATGCCCTCAAATTGGCTGATCAAATAATTGCATGTAGGCCACCTCCTAGGGTCTATACCATCTGTTTGAAAGAACAATTCCTCTTGTTCCAGCTAATGATGACCATTAAAGATATAGACTCTGAGTTCAAGTTAGCCCAAGAATTTTATGGCCTTTACCAGACTCTTCCCTCATGGCAACAAAATCTACTTTGTGAACTCTACATGCATAGCTTCACTATCCCAGCTGAGACTAAGTGGAATCCTCTACTCTACATAGGGGATATACACCTAAGGGCATTAATGTCCTGGATGTATAATGAAGCCAACTATGACATACAGTTGGAAAACTATAGGGAACAGGAGAAAATAAAGCCCTTACCATTAAGAGCAGAGAGCAGCAAGCCAGATATACTCCTTAGAGATTGGCTCAATCTGACTTATGGAAAAATTAAGGAGGAAATAAGGGATACAATTTTTGGGATTTGTACACATGTCTATGCAGAATATGATGTTTTGTCTTACTTTGTCTTCCAGAGAGCCCTGGCCGGAGCCAGAAGCAAATGGGGTAGGTTATCCAAGGCATTGAAGAAATCAGAGCCACACAATCCCATCAACCTCCAAGCAGCTATTCAAAGAGCACCAAAATACATGTAGCTGGGAAGGCAAACTAGACAGGAACTCTAGTGTCCACTCACCATGCAGCCACCGATGCTCCTCTGGCCCCTGTATGACATTAATACTAACAGACTTGACCGACTGTAGGAAAATCATAGAGTAGATGTCTGGGAGAAAACAAGGGGGTTCTACTACGCCTTCAAAAGCCAAAGGAGAGGGAGAACAGAGGTTGGAGATTTCAGAGCAACTACCAAAAGATGTAATACTTGAGAACAAGCATTCAACTTGCCAAGGGGAAAATGATGAGACTGTTTTACTGTCTCTATTATATTAATCCTTATACTCTATTTTTAAGTATTATCAGAACAATTGTGAACTTTTAGTTAGTAGAACTTATGTCAAGTACAGATAGAACCATTAAACAATGGGTGGGATAGATATGTCATATTATGCCAATAATATATATATGTTGCAGTATTTCATATAATAATCAGAATGTGTGTTCTAACATCTGGAATAATTTGAATAAGCTACTTGTATGAATATCTTTTGCATGATAACTAATCCTACCAGGAAGTAGGAGTCGCTGGGAGTGGTCGACAACATTGAAGGAAGATGTTAAAGACTAGCTTCGAATGGATAAGCCATCATGGCATCAGAAGACATGACTACCGCAAATTAGGAGCCATGTTTCAGAGATGCATGAATGTAGCTCTGCTATATTCCTTTCGTATTCCCAGCATGTTGACTTGGTCTCCCAGACTTCATTGCATATGTTGTGGGCTATTGCGTTTCATGTTTTTTCTCTTTGGCGTGATTTTAGTTAGATAGTTCCTTTTTCTGTTTCAGAATAAAGAAGTCAATCCTCTATTTATAGGGATGAGATTGATTGTTTGTAAGTTCAGAGATTTTTGGAATACAATGTTTTGATTGTATCTTGCACAACAAGTTCATTTTTTAGTTTCATGTATCATTCTCATGTAATCAGTTTTGAAAGATAATGAAGTAACTTTTGGTTCATATTCTGTGTTCATAGATTAGTAGAAGCCAACCAAGGGGGCCCACTTGGTAGGTGGATTAGAGTAG
>MU225868.1:1470172-1487831 GCA_018584345.1 Thuja plicata | reverse complement strand
ATAGACATCTTATTATTATGGATATTATAAAACATTATTAATACCATAAATTATTTATTATTATTGGTATTACAATCACATCAATAATCTACTAATAAAATTGAACATACTATAAGACAATTTAGAGTTACCATACTCAAAACCTCATTCTCAACGAATGCAAAAGACAAGAAACCATCTTCAGGGTCCACAAAACCAACAAACTGAGAGAACACATAAATACATCAACCACACACAGAACTGACACAAGAACTCCCCACCTAAAGGTAAAAGGATGAGAGGTAGAGTTCCTTCCTGTGGAACCTGGTGATATCTCTGTAACAACAACAACGATTGAGGATTTTGAGGGATCGCTCAGACCTGTGAAGCCAGGTGGAGACGATACCTGGTACTTGCACTCTTGCATCACCAAGAAGATATACATGGGTACATATGGATATACATACAAATCAGATGACTAGGATCGATACATCGTGTGGACCTCAACTAAGTGAGTGACTACAACTTCGTCCTAAGTCATGAAAACACATCAGACACATATTCATAAAACATCATGATAATGGTTAGATTCAAATCCTTGGGTTAGATCCATAAACATATAAAAATAGATGGTTTTCTAATCTCATAAACATATAAATAATAACCATAAATGAGCATATCAATCATCTGATAAACATATCATCATCCACAAAACATAAATGTAAATGTATAGTTCTAACCATCATAATAGAATGTCCAAATTAGAAAGTCCAAGTATCACCATAGGAGAGGGTATTACACAGTTATTGTTGTACATTCAGATCTCATATTTTTAGACAGTACAGGTATAGGTATACCTCGACCTGTATTCAAGTGTGACTTGTACCCTCCAAATCAGCATGTTCCTAGGACCTTAAGATTTTTACAGTCAACATATTTCAGCTTGCAAGTTCCGGATCTAGTGGAGTTTTAGTTTTAGTTGCAGTCTGTTGTTCCATTTTCAGTTTTGACCTTGTGACCTCTATTAGCCCTCATGGTGAGTCCAATTTCCTCTTTTTCATTTAATAGCACTTACTTTGAGATATCGAATTAGGTATTTTATGTGCTTGATTATTACATGTTCTTCTATTTTACTTGCATTGGATTTAATCAATCAACTAGTCTTAGGTCATTTGATCAAACACAAACAATTTTGATTGGCATTAATCAATATCAATCAATAAACAATAAAGGGAAAGTACAACAAAAGAAAAAGAGATCTTCTAGATATTCACCCTTGAAAGGACTTGAATTTTGCATTAGTACCCCTTCAGCCATTTGGGTTGTGCTAATCTAATTTGGGTTCTCTTGAAGATTATATTTGGGGATCCCCCTTTCTCTTTCCCTAATGTGCATAAAAATACTAGGGTGGGTTAACATTAATACATATAACAATCTCTCTCTCTTTGTGCTACATTTTGGTGAACCTGACACTTTCATGCTTTATACCTTTTGATTAGGTGGTTAGATCCTCTTTGTATGATCTCCCTTTGCGTCTTCATTGTTCTTTTATTTCTACATTTACTTTGTTCTTTATTACATTGTATGAATTTAGATTGCATTGTATTTTTTTTGCATCCCTTTGTGTATGAGATTTATCACCTTGAGTCCAACTTATAATATTCTGACTAGAAGAAGTCATAGGCTCATGAGTTCTTTTGATCTTGAACCCTCCTTTCCTAGGAATCTTGATGAGACCAACATGCTCCCTCGTGATCCTAATCCTCTCACGGAGAATAACTCTTCTCATTCTTCCCATGATAAAGATGAAGCCTTAAGAGTTCGTCTGGCTCAAATTGACAAAATCACCCAAGAATTTTTAAAAAATGGAACATTAGTTAGCTCAAGAGAATCATAGTGCTGAGACTATTTACGTTGTAGAAGCCTTAAGGAAGCTTTCTCTTAATGATGAACATGGTCTTCACCTCTATTGTGGCATTTCACATCTTATTAATTCCAATGTCAAATACATATCCAAATGTGCTTAAGACTTAGGCTATGTTCCACCCACTACACATGTTTAAATCTCTTTACCTATCTCTACTTCCAGTCCTACTATATCCACTTATGCTTCACCACTTATCACAACAACAATTCAACCTCCTAATCTCATACACGTAATTCTTCCTAATCCTATTTTTCTATCACTTCCCATAAGTGTCCCATGTGTTTCATTGACCACATCAACACCTTCATATCATAATGTTCCCTTTTCATATTTCAATATCCCTTCTACCAATGCTCCTAATATGTTTCATGCCTCTTTGAACATTTCTTCTGCTTCCAATAAAAATATTCCAAACATTTCCAATATTTCTCCTCCTATCATTTCTTCTACCGATTCTGCCATTAATAGCCTACCTCAAAGTGTCTCTTCCTTGCAGCAACAACTTGCTTCCTTGACTCAATCCAAATTCAATATTCCCACATGTGACAATTCCTTTGTCCTTAAACATTATGATCTTTTATCCCTCAAAATGTCACTAGTACATTTGACCCACAAAATTGACCAACATTTCTGACCAAGTATTAAAATGGTTTGCTTGGTCAGTTTATAGAATGAAAATTTTGATTTTTTTTAATCCATTCCCGTGTTGGTTGGAATTACGAAAACCATGACATGTCGTCATAATTATGACCAACATGGGCATACAACTTAAAAAAAAAAGATGGTTTCATTTTATTTCATTTTGTCATCCTGCAAAGTAGAGTTGAGGGAGGGAAGGAGGGCACACAGAATGCATAGACACCATAGGAGCATAATCATTTCCCAGCATAGTGAAGGTGACAGAGGATAGGGCACAAAATAACATGGGATATTGACATGCAGGTAAGGTATAAAATAACCCATTTTTTGCCTCATTGTTGTTTTGTGGATTGGTAGTTAATGTAAAATGTGTACATTTTTTGAGCACTTTATCGCCTTCCTCAAAACCTGTAACATCCCGGTCATCTTGCTAAGCATTGCGTTTGAAGTCCCCATTATATTTAAGCATAAATGTTACTATTCAAGATTGGTCTTCATCGTGAAATGGCATGGGCATTGCATTGTCCTATAGGAGAACTCACCGCAGAACGAGTGGCCGCAACAATCTTATTTAGTGCCCTTCTTCTCCATGGCACTAAAGAGGCAAAGATGCGGGCAGGAAGAAACCTACCATTACCCCACCTTCAAGCCCATGTCTCCCCTACAGCAACATATCACAGTATGACCAATTTCCTCCTTTCCTTCACCATACCCCGAGTGCACCCTCTCTGTAGCTTCTTTCTACCTAAATTTCTAAAATATGAAATAAAATGAGTAAATGGGCTTTGTGAAAGTACTTCAAAGTTGTTTGGTTGTGAAACTACTTTGTTAAAAAAACTAAACTCTAAATCATTAACCTAACCTGCCAATTCTTCTCTATTAAAAAAAAAACTTATAACCGAACTAACATGCCTATTTTTCTCTCATAATTTATTTTAAAGGACCAGTAGGATTTTATTCTAAACAAACCAGGCCTATTATAATCTCATGGGTTTACATTATTTACAGCTAGGATTGTTATAGTTTTATGGTATTGATTTGTTGTATTCATCTCGATCAATTTGGTCCACCTCATCTCTGTGATTTTCTGCGATGGTGACCATAATTTATATTAAACTTACTCATCTTAACCGAAAGCTTTATTTGTCTCCTTATTCCTAAAATTTATGTTTGCTTCAATTTATATTTGTCTCCTAAATCTTATAATTTATGTTTTCTTAAATTTATATTTGTCTCCTGATTCTTAAAATATATGTTATCTAGGACGGTGACCATAACCTTTTCCACAAAATCCAAATTTCTCAGCTAAGTCTTTCACTGTGTTGATTGAAAAAATGAAACAAACTTCAAAACTTTAAGCTAAGTATTTCAAATTATCTGCATTATAGAATTAGGGTGGACAAAATGTTTAGATGGGAACGATAATGGATAACTTCTTTTGCAATATTTTATGTTCTTTTTTCATGGCTTCGAGAAGTAGGATTGACTAGAATATCAATGTGTCTCCTTTGAAAATATAGAGTCGTAAAAATTGACAATATAGCAAAGTGTTTTGTCATGATTGGTAAGCCCATTCACTAGTATGTCAACATTAAGTTATGAAGGATAACTCAGCTCCCCATAAATCCTGCTTATTCATGTTTGATAATCACTTTCACTATAGGTTTTATCCTAGTGGCAAGGGTTTTAGCAATAGGCTACCAAATGGATATAGAATCCATTTTTCCCTTTGGGAATCAACTTTAACATATATGTATTGATAGTAGGCTCCAAGGAACCTTGTTCTACAACAATTTTATAGCGAAGGTAAAAATAATCCTTGATATGTAGCCACATAATTTGATAAAACTTAACTGAGAGTCCACCAAAGGCAAGACATTTATTAGGGAGCATTGAAAAAAAAACTTCCCCAAGGTCTTGAATAGACAACTCTCTACCTAAGAACCAAGTATACTTGGGATTTACCCTCATAAGAACATGATCTTTCAAGATATCTTCTAATATAAATTGCACATCTTTCCATTGAACATCTTCTCTATAAGCATTCTCATAGTACTATGGAACATAACCTTAGTTTCAATTGGTTTTGTGCAAAGAATCTCATTTTCATCATGTATTGAACCTATATGCTCTTTCCTATACTTGTTTAAGAATTTGAAAAAATAATTTGAGCCTCTATTACCCTCCTTAATCCAATGAAGCCTGGCTCTAATTTTAGCTCCTCGACCCTTCTATATGTCAAGTTTACAAAGCTAAGCCTTGATGGAAGCAACAAAAGCTTGTATGCTAGTATTATTGGAGATAGAGTTTCAAAATTCAATCAAGGAAATAACACAAGAAGGCTTTTTAATATGTGAGGTTTTAAGCTTGTAAGGTAGTTGGTTCATCCTGCAGGTAACTTTAGATCCAGAAAAAAGAGCAAAGGATGGAAAAGTGGTCTGATAGTGTAGTAGAATAATTAACATTTACACAAGTACCATTGGATTCTTTCACCAACCATAGATTGGGAGAGACATAGAACCTATCCATTCTACTAGATTTCCTATCCTCTCAAAATTTACAATTGGACCAAGTAAACCAATTATGAGTACAAGATGAGAATTGGTTGTCGATTGGGTCTAAAAATCTAATGTTTTTTCTATAATTCAAGTATTTGTCATTTTATTCACTACTTAGTCAATATGACTATTCCAAATATGATCAACAGAACATTCCACCATATTGAAATCCCCTCCTATCATCCAATCTACATTAGGTAGATTATTGGCCATCTAGTCCCATAATTGGCACTTTTTTTTGCATTATTAGAGTATAGGTAAATTTGTAGCACTTAGTAAAGGATGGATGCCTAATCATCATGTACTCGTAAGCTTATTAGTCTATATCAAGAGTATTAATTTAAGCAAGGTCATTTAGTAAATATATAGTTTATTTATTTATTTTTTAGTTTGGTAAAATTTTGAGTATTAAGAAAATCAAATTTTGTTAGCATTTTGAGTTAGATATCATCATTCAAATATATGTTTACACTTATAATACACCAATAAATCCTCTCATGGAGATGAGGATATTGACTTTTCATAACTCCAGGTACTTCTCCACTAGGTACTTGGCTAATGGGATCCCACAAGGCATGTAGGAGGAATCTTCGTGGCCAATACATTCAACAAATATGAAACTCTAATAAATTAAAGTGAATTGTATAAATATGAAGAAGTCAAGTAAATTAGATCTACTTTACTAGCCTTTGAGTGTACAAATAAAGTCTTCCTACCCCTATTGCTTTGAATATCCACACCAAAGCCCTACGCCTTTAAGTGCTTTAGTATTTACTTACCAACTCATCAATTTTGTGTCCCCATAGCCCTTCACTGAGTTGATCATTGCTTCATGCTTCTCCTTGTGGTGATGCACCCTTATGCACCCAATGCACCCTAATGCACCTCTTGCTGCTACATTTAAATGTATTACAAACCTTGTCACAATTTTGAGATCATGTCACTATCTCATCCTCAATGTACAATCTCTATGCATTAAATCTTACAATCTTTATCATTGCTTCACTGTTTCTAGGCTTCTAGTGATTGAATCCTACAAATATTAGAATTCAAAGCCCCTAGAAACCCTCATCATAATATTAGAAATTTGAATTTCTCAAAACAAAATATGCATTATGAACCTCAAAACAATGAATGGTCCCTTGAAAACAACAGATTCAATATCTTGAAGGAAAAATCATAACACCAAACAACACATGCTTCTATCAAAACTGTAGGTATTTGTTCCAACACAGTGAATGCATAATCATTTATGGAAGAAGCAATAGATTTTAAGACCATGCATTTATAGTTAAATCTCCATTGTAGAGGCACACAATATGAAGTCATGACACTAAAAACTATTTGGAAAACTCATCAGACCATGCAAAGAGAATTCAAGGAAATATACTAGTGTGCTAGGGTTTGAAAGAATTTTATCAAGACCCTACCTTCCTCCATGAGTCTAGTTTCCCCTGCATATGAATCTGTTGCCATCTATGAGAAAAAAATCAGCTTCTATGATTGCAAGCATGCTGTTGTGAACCAAAATTTACTGCACTATCCATATATATTGCTTCTCTCATCCTTAAGGTCATCGTTACCAATCAAGATTCTATTTCCATGCATGAATTTAGATTTTTCTATTATTACTGCTTCTCTTGGTGAGAAAATCACTACATCTAGAAAGAATCTGCCTTTTCCATGAATGCATGCATGAGCTTCAGAGATTGGATATCTTTTTCCTTTCTTGGTTTTGGAAATTTCCATCCACATCTTGTATTGCACAATTCTAAAAATCATGATGAGGTTTCCCTCCCAAACTCACACTAACAAAGGTCATGTGATATTTTAACTTCACTTTCTTTCTTTTACAAAAAACATTACCATTTTGAAAACTTTAATAAAGAAAGGATTGCTAATAGGTCCCTTCTTCATAATGAATACTTTAATAAGACATTTAAATAACCAAGGGAATGGGGTTCATTTTGAAACACAAGGCTGACTTAGGATCTAGGTGAAATATTTTTCCCAGTAAGGGGAAAAATATTTAACAGATCTTTAATGACCATATTCACTACTAAACAGTACTCTAAGACTGCATTTCCTTAACAATAGATGCATTTCTTCTGTTGGCTGTCTTATTCTCCATTTTGAAAAAATCACTATTCACAACATTCATGATCTTACACTTCTAATGTTGAGGTTCTTCATTTTTTTAATAGTTTTTTTTCTCTAATCATTGCTTTTCATTATTCTATGGGGAATTTATAACAACAAAACTTCTATTTTACATCACTATTTGGTGTAGGAGCACCTTGTCTACTTGATGACTCAACAAGGACTTTATTTGTTTTTTAATGTTTTGTTCTTGGTTTTAGTGTTTTTGATGAGATTATAAGGTCTTAAGGACCATTTGTATTCAATTCAAATTAGTTGTATTCATTTGTAAGGCATTGGAAGCCAATGATCTCTTGTAGGACTATATGGCCCTTAATGGTCTAATCACATCAAAGTGTTAAAAGTATGCCTAATGAGGTAAAAATGGTTTTAACAAGTCATTTTGGGTTGTTTTTAGAGTGTCTAAGGTGAAAGTGGGAGTTTTTGAGTCCTTTGTTAAAGTTTGGAGTAAAGTTGTCCATTAAGTGCAAATGTTACCATTGGGTTGACAAAAGTTGTCACCATGGCTATTCATCATGCAATAAGGCCTTTTGGCCTGTTTTAGGAATTTATAGGATGAACTAGAATCTTGTGAAGTCATTTACACAATTTTAGTAGGGATGTGTCATAAAGTGCAAAAAATTGTAAAACTTGCAAAAAGTTGCTTAGCAACTTTCTCTTTGCAAAAATTGTAGTTTTGTATACTCCAATGGTATCCCAATTCAAAATATAGTTAGGAGACATTGGAGATGAATTATGCGAGTTTAAAAAGCCTCAAAAACTTAGAGAAAGGATTGTTGATCAAAAATTTTAATAGTAGGTTTGATTTTTTTTTTCTATCACATTTGATGTTTGATTCCCAGCACTGCAAACCCAACATAGATGCAGGTTGATGCATTTTTCTAGTTTAGCACAATATGTAGAATTTCATAGGAATATCTTCTCTATGATTTTGGAGTGATAGCAACATAGTATAATGCATTATCAGTTTCATCTGTGTGGCAAGTTACCAAGAAGGATATGGACCGCTCCCATATATTATTAGACTGGAAGTTCTATGGAGCAATTAGATTTATTATGTTCTTTAGCAGTTTAATTAAGCAATGGAAAAGTGCTCAATTTCTTAGACTATGGAACGAGTATAGCTTGTCTAGTATGAATAAAAATCCACCAATGTATGTAGGAAAAATGACAAAAATGGATAGCATTATTTATGAAAGGTATGTGTAGTAGATATTGCCAATAATAGAATTGGTGACCAGGGAAGAAATAGGTATTGTTTAGTATGGATAGATTGCAATCTAGCAATATAATGTAGTTAATGACAAATGTCTATGAAGGGTGTAGGTAGTGGATATTGTCAACAAAGATGTTTCTTAATGGTTGAAACTGAATTGGGGTTTGATGATGGCGTAAATGTTCGTAGAGGTTAACCTCTCCATTAGCTCAAGAGGAGTGGAAACTTATAAGATGTGCCTTTTAAGCGGGGTCATATTATTCTTGATCGATTATTTTTGTGGTTTCAATCAATTTTTTGGATTGCTTCTATGTTATTTTCCACAAGCCTCTGATGAACTACAACTAATTATATGTTTGAAGTCATTTGTTGATATTCAACCGAGTTGTAGAAGGGATGATAAATATTATCAGCTAATGTATTGTCATTGATGTCAACTTATTTGAGTATTATTATGGTGGAAAACATTTGTTATGATTTGAAGATCTAGAACAAACAATGTTTATGTGATCAGTAAATGAAGAGTTCTGTATACATCGAGAGACAATAATAACCAAGTAAAACACAGTGTATACCAAGAACAGTGATAACCAAGTTAAGGATTTCTGACACAACACAGTTAATACTAAGATCGAGCAATTAATTCAAATTGAGGCTGACTTGGATGCTAATCTGGCAACTGATGATTTCAAGGTAAAAGATAAAGTTTGTTATTTGATCAAACAATTATGAAAATTCAAGGAAGATCAGATGACAAAGATTGAAACATGTTTTTAACACAACTGTCGAAGAAGGATCAAGCGGGAAAATGAACGATGAAGATTAAGTGACAAGATCTAAAGTATGAAAATTAAATGATACATGATGTCTTTATAAGAGACAAGAGATTCATTTTGAAACACACCATACATGCACTTGATGCTTACATGCAAATTTTATGCATGAATAATCAAACTGGCTAAAGACATAATCGAGCGTTATTCTACAAGCATCGCCGAGCATCAGAGAAAAGAGGATTACCAAGCAAAATAAGTATGAAGTATGAGAAGAACTGAAGAATTAGAAATTGATCAGAGGTATTATGTACTTAGCATAGATCTGAATATCTCCAAACCAGAGTTGTATTTGAATCAGATCATTACTGTATCAGTTTAACCATTGTTACAGAAAAATCTCTTAACCGAGTAGGACAGTGAAGTCTTTATTATAACATTTAGAGAATGTTGAGTATTTTCTTGTTGACCCAATAGTGAATGCATGTTCAAGAGAGAACTATTCATTTTAAATCCTCTAACAAGGTCACAGTTAACAGTGTGCATTGTAACCTTTAAAAGGGTTGTCTCTTCACCGAGCTCACTTTAGAAGAGTGAAAATATTTTGGGTTACCGGTCCCACATGGTTTTTCCCTTAGCAGGTTTTCCACGTTAAAAATCTATGTGTCAATGTGCATAAATATTGTGGATTGTTATTTTACTTTACAATTTATTTTATTGACCTAGATTGGTAATCACAGTATTAATTTACTGACACTTGGTAAACACTATTGATGAAAGTTTAAGTTTACAGAATACATTTTCACCGAGATGAGTTTTATATGATTGAATTTGTTTTGGTATACATCTGGAGAAATTTGGGATTGTAGGATAATTTGTGAGGAAACTGATTCTAACTGATTCACCCCCTCTCTCAGTTATTCTAACAATTGGTACTAGAGCATACAGTGTTTATCAGAGAGCATACAGTGCTTAGAAGAAAGTTTTGAAGGAATTAAGCTAAAGATCACAAGATGTATAAGAGAGACGCACCAAAGTTGAACAAAGATAACTTATCGACATGGAAAAGTAGAATGAGACTATATTTATCAGGGATTGCAGACAACATTGTAAATTTTTTGGATAATGAATTCATATTACCTACTGGACCTTTGCCGGTAAATCAAATGAAAGAGAAACATGAACATAACCTTATCATGGCGGAGATTGCTTCTTCACGTACAAATTCTAAATTTGAGGACATCAAGACATGTACAACTGCCAAGCAGATATGGGATCAGCTTACACTAGTTTATGGAGGAGATGTAAATGTACTAAGAGCCAAAGATGAAAGTCTTTGTGGAAAGTTTGGTGACATGTGAATGAAGGAAGGAGAAAACATCACATCATATAATAACCAACTTAAAGAAGTTGTGAATGCTATTCGAGGATCTGGTGGAACCATTGATGAAGACACAATTGTGAGTAAGATTCTTAGAACTCTATTGACTATTTATTCTATAAGAGTCTCTGCAATACATGAAATGAGAACTGCACCTAGAAATAACATTACTGTTGATAGTCTTGTTGGAAGATTGATGTATTTTGAGCTGAATAACTTTGACAACAGTACTGTACCATCTATGGAGTCCGCATTTATGTCTACTTTGAAAATTGGTAAATCTAGTAGCAAACACATAATAAAAAATAGCAGTGATAGTGATAGTGATGGAAAGGAGCTTGATGAACTTGAAGCTTTAATGGTTAGAAGATTCTATAGTGGTAAGGGAAGATATAAAGGTAAACTACCTTTGATATGCTTTAACTGTAAAGAGATTGGCCATTTTGTAGCAAGATGCCCTAACAAAAAGAATGATGATAGAAATGATAGATCTAATGACAGAATGGATGATTGAGACTACAAAGACAACCGATGCTATGAAAAAAGAGATAACCGAGATTATAAAGATAAAGGTAAGAAAGATTGTTACATTGCTGAAGATAAAGTTAATGACAGTAGTTCTGATAGTGATGAAGATATTAAGAAACTGTTTGTAGCATTAGAAGATGATTTAGATGAAGATGAAGGGTATGTAGAAACAACACTTATCTCTAAAGTTAGTAAACATGATATTTGGGTTATTAATAGTGGTTGTACACATCACATGACTGGTGATAAAGAAAAAATTGAATTTCTTGAACATTATGATAGAGGATCAGTAAGAATGGGAAATGATACACCCTGCCAAGTGAAAGGAAAAGGTACTATTATACTGGACAATCAAATCAAATGTGAAAATGCTTATTGGGTACAAGGACTAAACTACAATCTGTTGAGTGTTTCACAGCTGAATAACATAGGTCACATAGTCACATTTGAGAATAGAAAAGTAAGAATCTATGATGGAAAAGGAAAATTGATCGGTACTAGTGAACAATCTAAAGGTAACCTATTCTATCTTGACACAACTGAAACTACTTGTTTATTGGAAAAGAATGAAGATATATGGTTATGGAATAAAAGACTTTGTCATGTAAATTTTGGCAACATGGTTAAGATTAGTAGAAAAATAAAAGTTAGAGGCTTACCGACCTTATCTAAACCAGACCATATAATGTGCAAAAATTGTCAAATGGGAAAGATGTCAAAATTGAGTTTCAAGAGCAAGAATTTCTCATCTATTGGCATTTTGGATTCAGTTCATACTGACCTATGTGAACCAATGAGAACACAAAACTATTATGGGGACATATATTTTATTTTATTTGTTGTTGACTACTCTAGGATGATGACTGTCATGTTCCTAGAAGAAAAATATGAAGCATTTAAGATGTTTAAGTGGTATAAAGCTAAAGTGGAAAAATAAACTGGTAAAAATATGAAGTGTTTGAGATTTGATAGAGGAGGTGAATTTATTTCTGATGAGTTCACTAAATTTTGTAATGAGTATGGAATCAAAAGACATGTTTCTGCACCAAGGTCACCACAGTAGAACAAGATTATTGAAAGAAGAAATAGATCAATTATTGATTGTGCCAGGCCATTGATGATTGAGAAAGGAGTTGCACAAACATGCTGAAGAGAAGCAGTCAGCACAACAGTTTACACATTGAACTGGGTACAACTGAAGAAATATTCAAACAAACACCTTATGAGCTATGGTATGGGTATACATCGAATGTAAGTTACTTTAGAATTTTTGGTAGTAGGTGTTATACTCTGAAAGATGATAGAAATGGTAAATTTGTTTCAAAAAGTTATGAAGGAATATTTCTTGGATATTCTACTAAGAGTAAAGCTTACAAATGTTTGAACAAGATAACTAACAAAATCATTGAGAGTGCAAATGTAAAAGTTGATGAATTTTTTGAGCTAAATGATGAGGAAAGCATGAGAGAACCCAAAGATTACAGTAAATTTGTTTACTGGGAAGAACCTGATACTATACTGATGCAAATGCCTAACATTACCATGAAATGGGGTACTGTCACTGGGCAACAGGTAGCACAGACCAAGAATCAGGAAAATGTTGAAACAAAAGATCATGAACCAAGAGACAATGAACCTACAGAAGAAGATGATGAAGGACAGAGAGTTGAAAATGTACTTGCTAAATATGTTAGAAGACACCATCCACAAGATCATATCATTGGAGATAAAAGAGTAAGCATAATGACAAGAAGTAAGTTCAGAGATGACACTTGTTTAATTTGTGAATTTGAGCCTAAGAATGTTAGAGATGCATTAGAAAATGAAGAATGGTTTAATGCTATGAATGAGGAAATTGAGATGATACAAAAAAATAAGACATGGACATTAGTACCGAGACTGAAAGATAAAAATATCATTGGCACCAAATAGATTTTCAGAAACAAATTGAATGAAGATGGGAATGAACCAAAAAAAAAGCAAGATTGGTTTACAAAGGGTATGCACAAGAAGAAGGAATTGACTATGGGGAAAATTTTGCACCAGTTGCTAGACTTGAAGGAGTAAGAATACTACTTGCATGCGCTCCATATAAAGGATTCAAGGTATATTAGATGGATGTGAAGTCTACATTTTTAAATGTAATACTGGAAGAAGAGGTATACATTTAAAAACTGAGGGATTTGTTGATCCCGATCAGACACACATGGTATGTAAGTTACACAAAGCTTTATATGGACTGAAACAAGCACCAAGAGCATGGTATGAAAGATTGCATTCTTATCTTATAAGTATTGGATTTATTAGAACAAGTGACAACAACAATTTGTATTCAAAAGGAGGAAATGATGATAAGACACTTATTGCTGAAATATTTGTTGATGATATCATATTTGGAGGTAATGATAACTTATGCACTTCATTTGCTGATGAAATGAGGAAAGAATTTGAGATGTCAATGTTTGGTCATATAAATTTTTTTCTAGGATTGCAAATTTTACAATAGACTACAGGTATCTACATTACTCAATCAAAATACATCAAGGAAGTACTAAAGACATTCATAATGGAAGAATCAAAACCAACCAGAACACCTATGGTGACAGGATGCAAACTGACAAAAGAAGACAAGACACCTAAGGTAAATCAAACCTTGTACAAATCTATGATCGGTAAATTGATGTATGTTGTTCACACAAGACCTGACATTGTACATGCAGTTGGAATAGTTGCAAGATTTTTTGCTAACCCCATAGAATCACATACGACTGTTGTAAAAAGAATTTTTAGATATTTCAAGAATACTGAGGATTATGGACTATGGCATAAAAGAGAAGGAAAATCTGAATTGAAATTTTATACTGATGCTGATTGGTCTGGGAATATAGATGATAGAAAGAGTACTACTGGTGGAGCATTCTTTATTAGAGAAAGACTAGTTACTTAGATAAGTAAGAAGAAATGATGTATATCTCAGTCAACTATAGAAGCAGAGTATGTTGTTGCTTCTGCAAATTGTTCTAACATAGCATGGATAAAACAACTGTTGAAAGGAATGAATGAGGAGATCACTGAACCAGTGATGATTTATTGTAATAATACACATGCTATACATATTTCAAAGAATCTTGTGATGCATGAAAAGACATAACACATGTCTATATAATATCACTACTTGAGGGAACAAGTACATGACAAATAAGTAATACTGGAATATGTACAATCAAAAGAACAACTTGCAGACATATTCACAACCATTACAGAAGGATACATTTGAATACTTGAGAGGTAGACTAGGGGTTCATCCCTTGTCTATTGGTAACTGAGTAGAGTAGGAGGTTGCATCAACCTACATGAAATCAGAATATCAATCATGTTGATGCAAAAGATGAACTAGACTGACACAGACATATCTGTACACTGAAAGGTACCTAGTACACCAAAAATCAGAGATATTCTATTTGGCTACTAAAGAGCCACATATTTGTTTTTGGCATTGTTGTCAAAGGGAGAGATTCATGAAATATCAAGGGAAGATATATATCAATGAAATATCTACTTGATTGAAGGAGTACAGAGAAAAGGGGAGCAAAGATATATCTAATCTACAAAGAGATTCAAAAGCTAAAATGTCAAAACTACAGGGAGAGTCTGTATAGTGAGTATTTTGTTTATACTGACACAAATTATATTCAAGCTAGGGAGAGCTATAGAATTGTTGCAATTTTAGAACAAAAGTTTGGTATTTTTTTGTATGGCATTTAATACTACATATTTCATATTGTGTTGCCATCAATGCTAAAGGGAGAGATTGATGAACTACAAGTGATTATATGTTTGAAGTTTTTTGTTGATATTAAACCGAGTTGTAGAAGGGATGATAAAAATTATCAGTTAATGTATTGTCATTGATGTCAACTTATTTGAGTATTATTATGGTGAAAAACATTTGTTATGATTTGAAGATCTGGAACAAACAATGTTTATGTGGCCGGTAAATGAAGAGTTAAGTATACATCGAGAGATAGTAATAACTGAGTAAAACACAATGTATACCGAGCATAGTGATAACTAAGCTAGGCATCACCGACACAACATAGTTAATACTAAGACCAAGCAATTAATTCAAATTGAGGCCGACTTGGATGTTGTGCTGGCAATTGATGATTTTGAGTTAAAAGATTAAATTTGTTATTTGATCAAACGGTTATGAAATTCAAGGAAGATCAGATGATAAAGATTGAAACATGTTTTCAACACAACTGCCAAAGAAGGATCGAGCGGGAAAATGAACAATGGAGATTAAGCGGCAAGATCTGAAGGATGAAAATTAAATGATACACGATGTCTATATAAGAGACAAGAGATTCATTTTGAAACATGCCATACATGCACCTGATGCTTACATGTGAATATTATGCATGACTAATCAAACTGATTAAAGACCAAACTAAGCATTATTCTGCAGACATCACCGAGCGACAGAGAAAAGAGGATTACCGAGCAGAACAAGTATGAAGTATGAGATGAACTGAAGAAGTACAAATTGATCAGAGGTATTTTGTACTTAGTATAGATCTAAATATCTCCAATCAGAGTTGTATTTGAGCCAGATCATTACTGTATCAGTTTAACCATTGTTACAGAAAAATATCTTAACCGAGTAGGATAGTGAAGTCTTTATTATAAAATTTAGAGAATGTTGAGTGTTTTCTTGTTGACCCCATAGTGAATGCATGGTCAAGAGAGAACTCTTAGTTTTAAATCCTCTAACAAGGTCACATTTAACAGTGTGCATTGTAACCTTTAGCAGGGTTGGATCTTCAGAGAGCTCACTTCAGAAGAGTGAAAATATTTTGGGTTACCAGTCCCAGGTGGTTTTTCCCTTAGCAAGGTTTCCACGTTAAAAATCTATGTCAATGTGCATAAATGTTGTGGATTGTTATTTTAATTTACACTTTATTTTATTGACCTAGATTGGTAATCATAGTATTAATTTATTCACACTCGATAAACACTATTAATAAAAGTTTAAGTTTACAAAATACATTTTCACCGAGCTGAGTTTTATATGATTGAATTTGTTTCGGTATACATCTGGAGAAATTTGGGACTGTAGGATAATTTGTGAGGAAAATAATTCTAACTGATTCGCCCCCCTCTCAGTTATTCTAACAACCTCTTTCTTCTTACTTCCAATTTTATGTTATTGTTGTTCATGTGGGCACAATGATGTTGTATGCATCCAAGCATGTTGGTTATTGATTGAATTTGTTACATAAGGACTATATAGTATTATGCCAGTGGTCCACATGAGAACCATTTTTTGTTGAGTGGTTCTAATTCTAAATCTTGTCATATCTTGAAATTGTGAGGTGATATCCTTTGATGACATTAATTTTCCATTAGTATGCAAATAACACTTTCGGTAAGCATACACCAAAAGACAGAATAAAGAGCAAACCGAAAATCAGATACAAAGAGATCACCAAAAATGACTAAGTACAAAGAGAACCGACGACACAACTTTGTGTGTATACAAAAAATGCAAAGTCAAAAGGATAAAGAGGAACCTGACGTGTAGGACATAGTGCAAACCAATGAGACAGTTAAAGAGCAAACTGAGAGAACAAAACCGAAATCCAGTCAACTGATTTCAGAGCATAACCGACAGTCATAAATTGAGAATCAGTTGCAGCACACAAAAAGTGGATCTAACTTCCACGTCAGATAAAGCAGCCTTATTCTATTTATAGAATCTAGATTTATTTTTCAAACCATTTTCTTTAGGGACAAGAAACATGAATGTAAGTGCTTTAATCGGTCTATTTGATTTAAAACACATAGACTAGGAGATAAAGGTAAAAGTTGTAAACCTGATCTTAGAGTTAACATTGTTTTTCGTGAAACTTGATGATGTCAATGCATCTTATAAATATATGATGAAATCATTCATTATAGGAGGATGTGAATATGGAAGAGAGGATGAATGAAGCCTACGAGCACATCTATGGATCAGATTGAAAGTTTCAAGAACCAAAACAACAAAAGGTGAATTTGGTTATCAGAACCAAGAACAAAGGCTACCAAGAATCAGAGGTATTACTCAATCACATTAGGTGATAATCTTATTCATGTAAACTTAAATGGATCAGTATCAGCAATAAGAGATTGCATTTACCAGGTCAAATTGTAATTTGCTATCATTCTAACAAGTGGAGCAAAGTGTAAAAATCCTTTCAAGGAAGGTTGATCTAACAGTCCAACTACAAATCTCTTAACTGAGTGCACACTCAACAGTGTTGCTAAAGCTCTTAACCGAGTAGAATTTAACAGGTCTCCACAGATACTCTTAACAGTGATTTTTTCAATGGCTAATATTCGCCAATTGGCTAATTTTTGAAATTTGAGAATCCAAATTTGGCTAATAATTCAAGATTTAAGGCGACCTAAATCGCCAAACTTTTACAAAATTTTATTTTAGAAATATTTAAATTG
>MU225868.1:1452031-1469339 GCA_018584345.1 Thuja plicata | reverse complement strand
GGAGTTTTCTGCGATATCATATCTTGTGTTATGTGTCAATTACTTTCATGAATGTTTCTATGAATGTTCACATGTATGTTAATATTATGAATTGATATAACTCACATCAAGATAGTATAGATTAGATGAATGGATATACAATTGATTACAAAAAGGTTAATTGATTAAAGGATACAAAAGTTTTAGAGGTACTGATTCACCCCTCCCCTCTCAGTACACACTTTCCAATTAATTCCAATAATTGGTATCAAAGCCAAGTCTCTTCTTTGGAAAAGCTTAAAGGCTTAAGAGAAAATATCATACAATGGAGAAGTACAAACTCGACAAGAATATTGAAAATAAGAAGATAGAAATTCAGATGTTCTATGAACATTATAAAGAAGCTAGAATCAACATGAGACAACTGTTAGATGAAAGAAAGATTATGGCATCTCATTGTAATGAAACATATTATCATGAGGAATAGATACCAGATTTGTTTGAATCTTCAGGATCAACTACAAGCAAAGCATCAGATACATCAGAAGAGAGCATCACAAGCCTAACTAAAATCAATCAACATCTAGATGGACAAGCTAAATCTCAACAAATCAATCAGGAGACATAGATGCAAAGGATGATTGATGTCATGAACAATGCTAGACAAGCTAAGCAAGAAAGAACACTAGCTATTGATGATAGAAGAGATTACATAAAAGCTACAAGAAAAAGAGTCCGAAATACAAAGACTTGTAGAGCATCACCATGAGATTACAAATCAGATTATTCTTATGAGTCAAGAGGCAAACAAAAAAAATGTTGAACTCATTGAAAGAATAGAAGCTATCGGTGAGCTAAGGGATGGGAATGAAAAGTTGAAACATGAAATAAGAATTCAGCAGAAGCATAATGAAATTATCAAGAAATATGAAGAAAGTAATAAAGGAATGGATGATTTTCTTGAAGGACAACAAAGAGTCAACAACAACACCAGTCTAGGTTTTACCAAGAATAGAGAGTCATCAAATCAAATAGATGCAAAGAATTTCTATACAAATTCAAGACCAAGAAAGCTTACATGCAATCACTATGGAAAGCAAGGCCATACATCAAATGTTTGCAGAGGCAAAATGAAAGGTATTCCTAAATCTACATCTTCATTCATAGGATTTTGTTATACATGTAACAAGAAATTCATAAAGCATATGAATGTAAGTCTGAGATGAAACAACCAAAGAAGGAAACCTACATGGACAAATACTGTCCTACTTGCAAAATGAATGGGCACACAACTCTTGAGTGTTGGAAAAAGAAAAGGCAAGCATGGAAGCCAAAAGGTCAATAAAGTCCCTATCAATTGAAAAGAGTCAGTAACCAGTATGTATGGGATTACAACACTTGGAAAAATTGTACAACATTTGAAAGATATGGTCACATTGCTGCAAACTGTATGAGATAGTGGACTAGAAAATCTAGAGGCTGGACTAACCCCGGAATGGCATGCTTACACTGTCATAAAGTTGGTCATCTCAAGAAAGACTGCAGAGACCAAATGACAAAAACCATCACATATCCCAATGGAAACACCATTGAAGACATCTGGAGGGAAAGAGACAAAATGTGGATAAAAGCTTCAAACAATGATGAAGCTGGACCGAGCAATGCAAATGGTGACACCCCATCCAATAGATTTGGTGACATCACGACCCCCACCTAAGCAAAACAAGTAAGTATGGAACTACATTACCCCAAGTTATTATTTTACATCAGTTCCATATTATGTTGATAAAATATGAAATTAGCATGAGTAAAGATGCATCATGGTACTACTTGTTAAAATCTATGATAACTATGCTATCGGGCATATATACCAAAATCCGTTGGTACACACTCAAAGATGAGACTACCTACACTTACTGAGAAGCGTCGGTTAAAGAAAATTTGCTAAGTGTAAACCAAGCCTCGTCAATAACTGAGAAAAGTGAACAAGTTGGCTACAACACCGAAACCCATCGGTAAAAGCAAGAGGTATAACGACCACCCCAAAACATCATGTTGTCACTGAAGGAAAGTTTAAGTCTTAACCAACAAATTCCATCTTCACACACCGAGGAGTTGGTAAGCATTCATTGATGACATGTAACTGATTGAATGTTTGATAATGTTAAGTTGAAGATAATGCAAGACATTAAATCAGTTAATGGTTTGTATTGTCATTGATGTCAACTTGATATCATTTGTATGGTCATACACATAATGCCAAAGACTTCAGAGAATCAATGGAACAGAGGATATGCTTTCAGCAATGCATAAAAGTCAAAGTATTCACCAAGAGACAGACTACACCGGTGGAGTGCACACCATCGGTAAAGATAGAGATAAAGTCACAGTGATGCCCGACGAGCAGAAGACAGTGTTGCCTGACGAAGCAGAATCACAGGATGCTTGACAAGATGAAAATAGTGTTGCCTGATGAGCAAGATCCAATGATTCCCGATGGACGGAGATCCTGAAGCTAACTAAAAATACACTGACAAAACTGATAGTTGTCACCGGCGACGAACTACAGAATTGACCGACAAAATAGAGAGATCAGAAAATGACAAAATATCTAGCTGGCAGAGCTTAAAGATAGACTTAACTGGTTGTTTTATTTATTTTATTCGACCACAATTAAGTAAGTGATTTAAAGATGATTTATACAGCTGGCAAGAAGATAACTACGAGATAAATTAGGAGTTAAAGCTGTAAATCAAATTGGATGGATTATTTTTTACGCCAAGAATCAAGAATCAAGAATCATGGAAAATCATGTCTATATAAGAGAAAATCATAATTCATTTCCACATGCACTTAGATATAGGGGAGTGAATTGAGAGAAGATGCTAAAGAGAAACTGATGAAGGATAAAATTCATGCAGTCTTGATCAATCAAGCTAAGGGAGAGCTAAAGAATTCTGCAGACACTGACAAACAGTGAAGCACAACATCACAGAGCATAAAGAGTGAAGTACAAAGGAATTGAATTGATACATTGATCATAGAGGTAAAGTACATAAATAGATCTAAATATCTGCAATTCAAAGTTGCATTAGAAATAGGTCATTGTGTTTCAGTTTAACCATTGAAGCATTAAGTCTCTTAACAGAGTAGGACTTAACCGTCTTCTATAATTGAGGTATATCCTAACAGATTACCAAAAAGGTTGACTCATTATAGTAGCATTGGTCTTACCTAAAGCCTATTGACAATCTAAGAAGGAGGCTGATTCAAGGATGGTAGTAAGATTAGCATAAAGGCTATTGATAGTATAGAGGCTGATTCAAGGATGGTAGCGTAGATGCCAAATACTTAGTGACAACCTATGTATAAAAATCCTCTAACAATGTCGCACTTAATAGTGTGTTTGTAACCTTTAACAGGGTTGGCTCCTAACAGGGCTCACTTTAGAAGAGTGAAAATTTGGGGTACCAATCCTAGTGGTTTTTCCCTTAACAGGGTTTCCACGTTAAAATCCTAGTGTTATGTGTGTATGGTTTATTACTTTATTGGTTTACATTTCACATATACATTTCTAGATTGATTGGTATACTTTGCATATTTACTGATCATCAGTAAATAAGTTTTACTACTTATCGATTATCAAGGAGAAGAAGGACAGACAAGGTAAACCAACAGACAGTTATTTGTTTCAAGTATTTCAAAGGCATACATCTTGTAGAGACTTAATAATCTGAGGTGTATTAATTGGTGGATTGAAGTTTAAAGGATAAATTTTTGAGGCCACTGATTCACCCCCCCTCTTAGTTATTACTAACAATCATGACACACCTTTTAGGTCAAAACGACTATAAAAAGGTGACTGGTCGGTCTCATTGTTCACCACGACCAGAGCAAAGCGATGAGAGCGATTTTTGAGTAGAAAGCGACAGGATCACAAAGTGACCACAAATCAACCACCAACACTCCATGTAGATCAAAAATCATTACAGGTGTATACAGTAAGTTCTACAACCACTGACAACTCTATTTCACATATTTGACAAAAAAGCCCTAAATCTGAAAAATGACCATGTCATCAAGAACTGTGAAATCAAAGAACACCAAGAAGGATGAGTTCAAGCTCATCAAGAATTAGGCATGTGAGGAACCAAACTACAAGATGCACCCCAAGGTTGCCTCACATCCTGATGATACTGGAGCATTCTCGCAAATACTAGCTAGGGTTTTGCTTGTCGAGGATGTTTGAGCATTTATACACTGCAAGATTGCAGAAATAGGTTATTCAAAGGTTGAACAAGCTTATAAGAAGCTATGCAATGAAGATGGAACTTTGAAAGATAAGAATAAACATATAGAATTGAAAGGTCTCACTAATTCCCTGTTATTCCCAAAGGTCTTCAAAACCGAGTGGATTCAGATAGTACTGAGCCGAATGCACAATCATAAACTTTGGCTGGATGAACTGAAGATGATAACCCGAGATGTTATCCATGTTGTCACCGGTTACCCTGTAATTGACAAGGTAAAAGCATTAAAGCACCCGCCAAAGGCTAAAACTGAAAAGATCATAGGAGCCAAATGGGATGGCAGAGGATTGAAGGTTTCCACCATTACCGATGATGAGATGAAGTTCGGTGCATGTGTTCTAGGCTATAAATTATTTCAAGCCAGCAAGATGAACAACATAGCATTTGGTGCTGTAGACACAACTTATAAGATTGTGAAGAAGGGAACATAGTTGGACTTATCTGAACTTCTACTGAATCAGTTAGAAGACAATGTGAAGACTATAAGGAATGCGAAGTCAAACACATGTAAGTTTGGCTCACTCATAATGTGCATTTTCTTCTACTTTCAAGAAATATTCCCATCGGTAGGAGATGTGAAATGGGGTAGCATAAAAATGGTCACCATGCAGATCAGTGAACGCATAGCCTCACTGGGAGATAATTTTGAAATAGTCATGGATGAATACTTTAATGTATTCAAAGACCAAATGCAAAAGAGGGTAAGGATCCCCGAGCAACTCATTGAGAAGTATAAAGATGAAATATGTTTCATGGTTGATACATATCATACTTATATCAAGCCCGCTATACTGAGGACAACTTGGCTTCAACCATTAGAGTATGAGATAAATATAGATCTTGCATCTAAAGCAATTGCTGCCTTGTTAAATGAACCACTAGATAAGAAACAACCCAAGTTTGGAACATATGAGGAGGCCAAAACAAGAATAAAATCTGGCCTAGTTGTTAAGAAAATTGTCAGGAAAAAGGACAAAATGGTAAAGAACCTCAAGAAGATATTGTTGGCAACATAGGAAGAAATCGAGTAGGAGGAAGAAACTAAAAAGGAGGAAGAAACTGAGGGATAGCTACCTATCAGTAAAGCTGAAGAAAATAATGAATCTAAGGCCACAGAGTCAGATTCACCACATCCTCCACCAACCAAAAAGCCAAGGACAATAGCTACTTCTAGAACAAGAAGTCAAACATCTAAGGATTCAAGTCCTTCACCTTTGAAGAAAGGAAAGGTAAGAGCATACAAGAGAAAAATGGCCACACTGAAGAGAGGGAAAAACAAAAGAGGAAGGAAGCTCATCAGAACCTGAGAAGATATTGAAGACACCGAGCAAGATGAAGCTGTAGAGGCAAAAAATGTCAAGGTTGAGGCTCCAAAAAGCATTGATGACATTTGTAAATCTATTACAAATTCAGGATCTATTACAAATTCTAAGATTAGAAGATGGATGGAACTAGATCTAGAAGATCAGAACAAAGTTGAAGATGCCATCATAGCAAAAATGTACAACTTTAAATATGTACCGATTCAGTTTGAAAGCAATAATGTACCAAGGGAACTCTTAGACAGATTATAATCAAGATGGACATTTTCTTTGAAGAGTGAGAAGGAAATAAGAGAAAGAGTACTTGTTACTCTCATGCCTTCTGAATCCAAGAAGGAAGAAATAGATGAGATGATGGAGAAACACAAAAAGGAGTTCTCACTGAAGTTGAGAGCCTACAAAATTCTCGAAGGAAAGCTTAGAGATCTCGAATAGGAAAGCCATAAGAAATGGTGTAAAATTCTAAACAGGCCTACTAAGGAAGAAATCCCTGAGAAATACCTACAACAGAAAGATGTTGATAATAAAACTCAAGAATAGATCTTAATAAAAGATACAGAAGATGATACATCTATTGAGTTAGACAAGGAAGAAGAAGACACAACTGGCAAAAAAACATGGATGTTGCAGATGAGTCATGGCCTGACACCACACATGACAACATTGTGGATAACAATATCATTGACATTACCGATGACCCAACTGAGGAAGTAAATAAAGATGAAGATGTCAATGTTACAAAGGACACAACCGATGAGAAAGACACTAGAATTGATAATGCACAGGTTAACATACCAGGCAACTTGCCAATATTGATACAAGCTATCAATATTCTACAAGAAAAAGACAAGTCACCGGAAAAAGATACTCCCGAGGATGCAGGGGAAGAGGAAAAGAAAGACAACACCGATGATCAGAAGGACATCGGAGACACTCACACAATAATTGATACTGATAAGGTTACAAGAGGAGATACAAATCCAGTAGAAGGAGACACAAAAAAGAAGGATGCACATTCAAAGATAGATGAAGTGCATAATGACACCGATGAAGGAGATAAACCTAAAGATGACACTCCTGAGGAAATTGAAAAAGGTGCTACCAAAAATGTGAAGGTTAATGTGGAGACGTCTACAGACACTCGACAAGATGAAACCAATACACAACAACAAAAAGAAGAACAACATGTAACTTCATCAAGCACAACTGACAAAGCTGAGAAATTGGCAATGGTACTGCATTCTAGTGCTACACAAAAGAAGAAGAAGAAATCCAAAAATAATAAGTTGGAGGTCACTTTGGATGAATTCATTGAGATACCAAAATGTAACCCAACTACACTTGATTTTTAAGCATTACAAGAATACAGTGAAATATGCCAAAGGAAGGCATTACAGGAGAAGCTAAGGAAACAACACTGAGACTCAATGGTACTGGAAACAGCTAGGGACATATTGCACCAAATTGTACCCAATGTTGATATTGATCAAAATAAGCCAATTCTTGATCAACTTTCCACTCTAACCAAAGAAATTACCACTCATAATATTAATGCAGAGAAGGCAATTGAAGAGAGAGCTGAGCAAAAGTACCAACAAAAACTAATTGAGAACATCAGCCAAGAAGTGGCAGTAAATAAAGTAAAGCTTTCATAATTCACTACTGAATTAGATCTAATTATAACTGAAGCTATTTCCTTGACCCAATAACTAAGCACATTGGAAAATTTCACTAAAGAGAATAGTGACAACATAGCAAAGTTAGATACAGATCTAGCTAACAGTGCTCAAAGCTTAACCAATGATGGAGACAATGCACTAAAGCTGCATTATGACAAAATCATTGAGATCAAAAGGTTAAGGAAGGAACTGTGGGAAGCAAAGACACACTTCAGGGAAGAAGTCATCAAGCTCCAAGGTCAACTTCTACCGAATCTTACATTGCTTCAACAACATTCAGTTTGGCAAGGCAACTGATAGCGACCCCAGAGATGTCTGTAGTAGACAACATCTATGATATGCACTCCAAGATCACACTCGAGCACATGGCTCTAGAGAACTAAAAAGAACAATGGGAGAAAATGATGGAAGACATGAAGTCTTCACACTCACACTTTTTTGATAAACTATAAGGTATATACCTTTTCCCTTAATAACAAAAAGGGGGGAAAATGATATGTATTCAGATGGGCAAATGATATATGGAAAATGATATGTATATGTATATTCATATGGGGAAAATGATATGTACAGATAGGTAGGCACTATACAGTACTATAAAAAATAATGATATACCAACATATACATAGGGGAGTCATTAAATGACTAAGGATTGTATATGTTGTATATACTTAACATTTTGTTAGTATTTTGCACATATCAGTTTTTTATACTAATGTCAAAGGGGGAGATGACATTAATTTTCCATTAGTATGCAAACAACACTTTTGGTAAGCATACACCAAAAGACAGAACAAAGAGCAAACCGGAAATCAGATACAAAGAGATCACCGAAAATGACTAAGTACAAAGAGAACCGACGACACAACTTTGTGTGTACACCGAAAATGCAAAGTCAAAAGGATAAAGAGGAACTTGACAGAGGAACCTGATGTGCAGGACATAGTGCAAACTGACGAGATAGTTAAAGAGAAAACTGAGAGAACAAAACTGAAAGACAGCCAACTGATTCCAGAGCATAATCAACTGCCAGAAACTGAGAATCTGACTCCCACGTCAAATAAAGTAGTCTTATTCAATTTATAGAATCTATTTATTTTTTTAAATCATTTTCTTTAGGGACAAGAAACATGAATGTAAGCTCTTTAATCAGTCTAACTGATTTAAAACACATAGACTAGGAGATCAAGGTAAAAGTTGTAAACCTGATCTTAGAGTTAACATTATTTTTCATAAAACTTGATGATGTTAATCCATCTTATAAATAGATGATGCAATCATTCATTGTAGGAGGATGTGAATATGGAAGAGAGGATGAATGAATCCTACGAGTAGATCTATGGATCAAATTGAAAGTTTCAAGAACCAGAACAACAAAAGGTGAATTTGGTTATCAGAACCAAGAATAGAGGCTACCGAGAATCAGAGGTATTACTCAATCACATTAGGTGATAATTTTATTCATGTAAACTTAAATGGATCTGTATCAACAATAGGAGATTGCATTTACCAGGTCAAATTGTGATTTTCTATCATTCTAACAAGTGGAGCAAAGTGTAAAAATCCTTTCAAGGAAGGTGGATCTAACAGTCCAACTACAAATCTCTTAACCAAGTGCACACTCAATAGTGTTGCTAAAGATCTTAACAAAGTAGACTTTAATAGGTCTCCACAGATACTCTTAACCGGGTAGATCATCAGAAGTGATCAAATTGTAAGCCTTAACCGGCCCCTTCCAATCTGTAGATAGTGAAGATTTTTTGGGTGCCATCCCCACCACAGTTTTTACTTCCTAACAGGAGTTTTCTGTGATATCATATCTTGTGTTATGTGTCAATTACTTTCATGAATGTTTCTATGAATGTTCACATGTATGTTAATATTATGAATTGATATAACTCACATCAAGATAGTATAGATAAGATGAATGGATATACAATTGATTAAAAAAAGGTTAATTGATTAAAGGATACAAAAGTTTTAGAGTTATTGATTCACCCCTCCCCTCTTAGTACACACTTCCCATTTAATTCCAACAATCCTCTTGAAAATTAGTAATACCTGTGGAGGATTTCTTTATTTGATGTCTGCTTAAGGAATTGAAGCAAATCTGACTCTTTCATGAAGAGAAGATGCCCAATTACTTAAAGCTTATGGTTGATGGATCAATCATGGGCATTAACCTGAAAACCAGATAGAAAACAAAAAAAATGTCAAATCAAAGAACATAGCTATCTACTAAAGAGTAGTTTGTAGCCAATTTTTTTCGTTTGCTTTTAGATAATTGGCTTATTTTTATTTACAAAATATCACTTTTTATTTATTTATCTTGTGTTTCATTAAGAATTCTGTGTTGAAGCTAGTTCTTTTTGGTTTCTGGATGCATACGTAGCAAATATAAATTTCTTAGTGGTAAAATTTGTGTTCTTTCTAACATTTTTCCTTTTTATGCTATATACTCAACTTGGTTCGTATGCAAGGTCTCTATGAAAAGTTGAATGTGCCTTCAAGTAATAAATGATATCGTTCTCAAATATATTTTTTCAACTATATTCTATTAAATATAGAATTTGTACTAAATAGAGGTAAATAAAAATGGTGCCTATGTTAATATATTTTTGTAAGAAGTAACTCAAGAGCATGTGATTTCTTTCCACTACCTCTTTTCAAGCGTCTAAATATATTTGCAACAATTAAATACCCTGATATGCTGGTAATGAGTTTTCCCTAGCATTATGGAGTCTAGTGTGTTACAAGTAAGGCCTTTGCATGCATCTCACTTGGAGCTGCTGGTTGTTCCATTCTCTAGTGATGGTATGGAAAAAGAAAGCCACCTTTCTCAGGTTTTGCAGACATTTTACTTGTTATACTTGGGTTTTATGATAGCGAGCTAAATGATTTCTATTTATTTGCACATACAAGCTCTTTTGAATGAAAACAAGATTTCTCTTATGACATTTTTGATGTCCAGACTAATAATACAAAAGGGTTGTTGATCAATAACTAATAGTATTTTCCTCTATTCATCCCCCACTCCTAGACATCATCATTGGAAAAATATTAGGATACAAATTGTGAGTTGGGTGATTCCTTGGGTTCTTATGATTATAATCCTCATTAAGATCAACATCAGCCTTGTGCTTCCTATACAGTGCTAACTCTTCATCCTTTTATTTTGTGATGACACTAGATTCAATTTGGCAAGGATGTGTATTGTGGTCTTCTACACAAAACTTAGATTCAATGACTCTCTGCCTAGGGTCTCTACTCTTTGCTAGAGCTTTTCTAGAAGTGAAAGTCTTTAAATTCATTAATCTCCTCAATTCCACTATGTCCATACTATCTTTAGAATGACAAAATGATAGTTCAAGGTTCCCGAACAACCAATTTTAGATTCCTAGCTTCACATCTCATGATTCAACATCTGAATTCAGGGAAGCAATACAATATGTAGCTGGAAGAACTGGCAAATTTTCATCAAACCAGTGAGCCTCATTTCTTTCTCCTTTGTAACTTGTTTAGAAAGTTTATTAGAAATGTATGATAATACTTCTAAAACTTGATTACTTTCTTTATCCTCTTCATTATCCTCTGTTGGAGAAGGCTTTGGAAGCCTATTATTTCTAAAAAATTATTTTTCTTCCAAATTTCTCTTGATAGTGTGTAACTCTAGTCACAGCTTCAGATGTGCAAAATGCACTTTCATCTATTTCTTCTCGAATGCCTCTACCAAATAGAATAGATGGTTTCCAAGAGGATTGGATTTCTATAATTCATCTTAAATATTTTTTATTCCAATCCGTCGGCCGGGGAACTCTCATGATTGGGTGTCAGAAGGTTTGAATCATTAAGTTATTTAGAGTATCCTCTTTTCATAGATTTAAAGTGTCACTGTCTAGGGTATTTAAAAAAAAAACCACTCCGTAAGATTTCATTTATGAATTATAATGTATGTGCTAGGGAAGTTCATTTTATTTTTGTCCCACCGGTATATGTTTTATTTCAATTTTGAAAAAAATATTTCCCCAAAAAATTAAGACAAAATTTAATCATTTCTTACACCAATGTTGGGGAGTTTATTTCTTGTGATATTTGTAAATATAAGGAACACATTAGGCTACATATATGCAGAAATCTAACATAAACTATTCACTACTATTTTTAATATAAACTTATTATAATATAATGGATGAAAACCCTCCATTCATTTTAATAGTGGTGGTGACTATATTTTTCATTTTGAGTAAGTTTAATTTTCAAGGGCATTTTCAAATAGGCCCATTCTGTAGGATTTTGTATTTGAACTATAATGCACATGCCAGAGATGGTATTTATTTTTTTGTCTCATCAGTGTTTTTTATTTTTATTTTGGGAAAATTATTTCCCTAGAATTTTAAAATTAAATTTGTGTATAATTTTTATTTAAAAATCAGGCTTGTTTTCCACAGAACCCAAAACTGATAGGTCACACTTTCAACAAATTTTGGTGTTGTTAGTGTTATGGAATTTCTATGAAGATATTGCAGGAATGTCTACGAGAGGGGCATCATACCTTGATTCACTTGCTCAGGTGATTTTGCTTCCACACACACACACACACACATGCACACACACACACACACACACAACCTATACAAACTATACAACCTTCACCTGTATATAAGAGTTGATTAGAGAAGGTATATGCACAGGTGATGAACATGCATATTTTCCTAATTACTATTGGGAGATTTCCCAGCACCAGATGTACTATTGTGAAAATTATCACAAGTCCATTTGTTGTTGGGTCTAGCTCCTAGTAGTGCTTGGTCAAATCTGCATGTTTGTCACCTGTGCATATACCTTCTCTGAAAAATACATATCTTTCATTCCAACCATTGCCTTCTTATCCATGTACCCTACATGAAACTTAGACCAAAAATCAGTACTCAAAATGTATGTTTAGTCCCCTTTATGGGACAATCATATCCCTATTGTTGCTTCTTCTTTTGCTCTATCTTTTTTCAGGTCTTCTTGACCCCTCCAACCTTGTACCCCTGAAGGTTTACCTTTAACTTTCTTTTGTACTCCTAAAGGTCATTCTATAGTTCCAACTTTGATGTTTTCCTACCCCAAAAAATACTATCTTGTAGGTCTAAATTATACCCTGTCATTTTTCATTCTCTGATGTAACTTTTCAACCCCTTTCCAAGCTGTATCCTCTTGCTTTGATCCCTGCACAAACATGTATATCTTGTCCCAAAAATAAATGACACTATGTTTCTTTTTTTAATCCCACAAGGCAATTAAAGGTGTTAACATAAACTTCTTATTTTCCTTATGCCAAATATATTCATTTGTGTATCCATCACGAATTATATTTACTGAATAGTAGTTAGTGCATGGTAGTTAGTTCAACTTCCTAAGGCTAAAACAGTAATTGGTATCATGAAATCAATTAGGTCTCATCCTCATTGTTCATCCAAAGAGAGATTAAAGACATGTAATGTATTCCTTAGATAAAGATGGCTTCATAAAAGCATGCATGATTAGTTAGTAGATATGCAAGATAAAGTTGATTAGAGAAGGTATATGCACAGGTGATGAACATGCAAATTTGCCTAAGCACTACTAGGAGCTTGCCCGAAAATAGATGTACTATTGTGAAAATCATAACAAGTCCATTTGTTGCCAGGTCTAGCTCCCAGCAGTGCTTGGTCAAATCTGCATGTTTGTCACCTGTCAAATATTCTTAGCATTCCTATCAAATATGAATCATGATTAAATTAAATGTACAATGCTTTACAGTCAAAATCTATTTAATGGATTTACGCTTGATTTTATACAAGATAGTACTAATTTTAGTATATTTATATTTGAAGGATTACAACATTAATATCTTAATTCAGAGTACGAGAGACAATTTTTTGGTATAATTATAGCCCAAATATTTTCTCGTGAAGAAATATCATGTCTGACAGTATGAACCCATAACAAAATAAGGAGACAATTGCTATATTGTGGTCTAAGTTCAAAAGAAAAGGTGATGAAAAATGTTATTGTCCCTGCAAAAATTGTAAGGGCTTAAAGAATCGAAGACCTCTAGTCAAAACAACTAAGAAACATTATAGAGAGCATGGTAACATTGAAGGGGGGCACAATTTTCACAACTAAGAAACATTATAGAGAGCATGGTAACATTGAAGGGGGGCACAATTTTCATCCATTGGTAAGTATTTCAATATATTTTTTTAACAATTTATATACATAAGAAATCAATTGATGATGAGATCATGGTCATGGTTAATTTAAGGTCATCATTTTGATATAGGTCAACCACCCTGGGTTACATGTTATGGACCATAAAAATTCAGAGAATGTGAATTTACAAGTGGAGGAACATGGAGGTGTGAATATCCAAGGAGAAGATAATGATTCCATGGAAGAAGATGATCCTGTGAAAAAGAACATAATTGAAGATGATGGTATTATTGCAGCTGATCATGTGCCAGAGAATATGATTGAAGATGATAGTACTGGCACAGCTGATCATGATGATGAAGTTGACCTTGATTTACCTATACTTGAGAAGGCATATGAGCCCCTAAACAAAGGATCCAAAATAAATCTTCTCTCCACTGTACTATTGTTGGTGAACTTCAAGGTTTTGAATGATTTATCCAACGTAGCAATCCCACGAATGTTAAGGTATGTCATATATGTCATCTTTTTCACCTATTTTAGTCATAATTTCCTTATTGTTAACAAATGGTGAATCGTGTATGCTAATTATATCTTTTTGTCATAGGTTGATAGGTGAGTGTTTGTTACCACCATCAAACTCTACCTCGCTCGTACCGAGAATTATCTTCCATTATGAAAGATATTGGGATGGAGTATCAAATAATACATGCATGTCCCAATGATCATATTATATATCATAAACAACATGAATTTGCAACAGAATGTCATGATTGTCATATATTTAGATATTAAATAGATCAAATAACAAAAAAGGTGCCTCGCAAGGTTCTCCGGTATATTCTCATTATTTCACATCTGCAACGATTATTCAGGTGCACTACCTTGGCACAATTTATCGATTACCATGCACACAATATAAGTCAATATGACATTATGAGAATACCTGTGGATGGTTCTACATTTAATAACATAGAGAAAAATTGGCTACACTTTAATGAAGAACCTCGTAAACTCAAGCATTCATTGGCAGCAGACGATGTCAATACATTTGGAGAGATGCGATCTGTTTAATCGGTGTGGCCTATTTTTGCTATCAACAATAACATTACTCTTTGGATTTCCATAAAGAGGGAGCACATAATGTTGGAAATGATTGTTCCAGGTATTTTTTCATTTAATAGTCATCTAAATTTATTTATAAATATCGCATCAAAATGACCATGATGATTATGTAATGTTTCTGTTCATTCAAATAAGTAAGTACCAAGTTAAAGATATGAATTTATATATTGAACCCCTTATCGACGAGTTGTTAGATTTATGAAACAGGGTCACTATGTATGACATCTCCAGACAAATAGGACAAAGAAAATTTCAATTCTATGCAATGCTTGTATGGACAATACATGATGCCCTTGGGCTAACACATTTTTGTGGTATGTTATATTGTTAGCACATATTTATTGTATGTTATAGTGCTAACACATCTTTGTTGTATGTCTAAGTTTGCGCATGATAATTGTAATTATCAAAATCAACATATTTAATCCAATCATACACGATCTTGTAGGTCTTCAGACAAAGGGAAAAATTGCATGTCCAGTTTGTGGTCCAAAGATGAAATCTTGTCATTCAAAAAGTTTAGGAAAGCAGGTGTTTGATGAGTATAGGCACTTTCTCCACAGAAATCATAAGTATTGAATTACTGAAAAACATCTTTTCAATTGGAAAGAAGAGACCACATCAAATTCATAAAGAATGACACCTCTCCTATGGAATTTGAAATATAATAGAATAAATTGTCAAGGTAATGTCATTCAATTTGATGGTTTTTGTTTAAAATTTATATTTTGATATTGTCTTTTGTTTACTGATGATATAATTGATGCTCGTGAAGGTCGTCAAGGTGTCAAAGACCAACTTCCAAAAGGACTAAAAAGTTATCCTAGACAATTTAGCAGGTTTTCATACTATGAGCACCTCCCAATCGTGCATTTTTTTTGATTTTATGCATATTGAAAATAATATAATAGAGACATTATGGAAATTATTGGACGGAAGGTGTGATAAAGAAAAAATTGTCAAAATTTGAAGTGACATTGAAGATTCCAACCATGCATTGAAAAATGTCATTCGATCAAATAACAATGTAGACCATATAGATATAAGTGTCCTTCCTTGGTTATTATCGGAGCAGCAAAGCAATGCTATAAAAGAAGTCATACGAAAAATTTGATTTCCCACATGATTTGCTGCGAATATAAACAATCTCATATCAAAGAAAAGTGAATTTGGGTCAGGGATAAAAACACATGATTGACATACCTTGATTAAGGTAATTCATGTTATTTTGTATTTTTTATATATATTTCTATACTGCATCTAGTTTTCATTGTATTATTCTCTAAAATATTGAAAAGATTATTTTATAATTATTGCAGTATGTTCTACCTCTATCTCTCCCACACCACTTCGACAATAGTGTCAAACAAGTTATATATGATCTTGAAAAATACATGAGTTTAGAAGTATTATTTGTTAGATTTGTTGTATAAATATTATATTTGCGACTTGTTTTACCTTTTCAGTAATTTATTGTATATTTTTTGTAAAGTCTAGTTTATATGTTTTTATGTGTTGAATCTCTTCTAGGTGGTTGTCATCGAAAGAAATAAATAAATAAGATATAAAATATTGGAAGAGAAAAATTCCTCATCTTATGTGTGAAATGCAAAAGTGTTTACCTTATAATTTTTTCAATGCACAAGAACACTACCTCATACATCAAGTTGAGGAGATTGAATTATGTGGACCTGTACAAACTATGTCAATGTGGATGGTTAAGAGGCACTTCAAATTTTTGAATGGTTTGGTTCGAAAAAGAGCACAACGTGAGGGTTCTATGGTGAAGGGATATATGGTATACTAGACCATGGTGTACATTAGTGAATATCTTCTTAAGTTTGTAGCAAAGATCCATGTAGATTGCATTTGGGACCCCAACTCCATTAACAAATTTGAAGGGGAGTACTTGATGGAAAAAGGTAGATTGAGGAAAGTGAGAGGTAATTATAAGATGTTATTGTAGTTAATTAATACTTATAAATATTCAATTAAAGTTGTTTGTAAGTGGTCTATTTTTTTTATATAGTTGGTCGAGAGTGGGATGCACTACATTTGTATATTGCGAACAATCTTGATTGGATGACGGTATGGATTGAACTATGTCAACAAAATGATCACTCATTAACATGGGAAGGTGTTGCTTTATTAGTTAAAGAAGCTCATCGTAATAGAGATTCCAATAATACACCAATTGTAATTGATATAGAAAATGGTTTAAGAGGTAGACAAGTATGTATAAATTTATTAATCATGACCCATATGTTTAATATAAACTCATGATGCAAATGATTTTCACATGTTTGAAAAATTGCAAGTCAAGCACCACAAAGCTATGTACTACCATGGCCATAAATTTTGCATAAAAAGGTTGGACGACACGAAGAAAACTTGTGATTCTGGGATAACTTCAGTCTTTGAGGTCACTAATATTTCATCTAGAAACAACATGCATCCTCAAGAATCTCAAAACCAATACTATGGAATTTTGGATGATATCCTTGAGTGCGAATTTGAATCCTTCAAATTAGTTCTATTTGTCATCAAATGGTATAGACTACGACTGAATCAAAATCTTGATAGAACTGTTGTAACCACCTGAATTTGGTCTGTCGCAACTATAGACCCTATTTGCCCTAAGTGTGATCATACCCTTGATTTATGTCCAAACGACCCTGTTACTGCTTGGCATAATTCTTTTAATCAATTTAAT
>MU225868.1:1398021-1446123 GCA_018584345.1 Thuja plicata | reverse complement strand
TGAAGATCTAAAACTAAAAGTTGAAGGCATGCAAATACTTATCAAGAAACTGAAAAAAGAATTAAGGAATTGTTCTTCAAATGATTTGGGGGAAGTAGTCAAAAATTTGAATGAAGAAAATTTGTCTTTGACGGATCAGATTGAAGAATTGGATGAAAAGCTATATAACAATCAAGAAGCCTATGATGAACAGGTCAAAGAAAACAAGTAGTTAAATGAAGAACTAAGACAAGCAAACATGGAAATCTTGGAGCTAAGAAACAAAAAATAAAAGATAGAATCTAAAGTGATTGTAGCAAAGAATCATATTGAAAAATTACACACCAGCAAGGATCTGATAGAGTCATAGTTGTATGCCCAAAATATTAAAGGAGATACCAGCGGTATAGGATACAATAAAGCACAAAATCAGATTGATGACATACAAGCAAGAATGAAAGAACCAAAGGACATCACAGATACTAAGGAGATTGGAAATTAGACTGAAGACAATATTGAACCACCTAAGGATGAATGCAAGCTAGTTGACAGAACTTGTTATGCTTGTAACAAGCATGGACATATTGCAAGGAATTGTAAAGAGGTAAGACCCTTCAATGGTTACTGTTATTCATGCAATAAATTTGGTCATAGAGCCATGAATTGCAAAACAAGTCAGAAGAACAAGACTCAGAATAATCAAAGAAATCAGGATTAGCAAAACCAAAGAAGTTATCCTCATCAAAATGTTAGAAGTACTCAGAACATTACATGTCAGATATGCAATCACAATGGTCATTCAGCTAGACAATGCAGATTGGTAACTCACACCAATACACCGAAGAATATCAAACCTCCTATCATTTGTCACTCATGTGGAAAAGCTAGACACATCTCTAAATTTTGCAGATCTAGAGCGCAGAGACAAGAGAGCCCTAAAAAGTTAGAAGATTCATTATGGAATGAGGCAGGAGAAATCAAATTTGTGAAAGCTATAGAAGATGCAAGAAAAATTTGGGTCAAAGTAAATAAGGATAGTGATGAGAACAAGGTAGTAGATGCATCCTCAGTGGACACACCCTCTACTTCTGGATAGTAGACCTTCTTGGTCTTAGGGGGAGCTATTCTAGCTCTAAACCCCTGCGTGGCTGGTATACTCACCATCTGAGTATACGCCTTGGATTACAATTGTTTGGTGACATTGTGATGAAGTATGCAAGAGAACACGGTCCAAATTGTTAACAGGAACAAGAATGAAAGTTACAGTTACTTTCTGTGTCTACGCGGGAAGTATTAATGGTGGAAATCTACTTTGAAATCACCAAGTCCTCACTTGCGGTCATAATAAATGATTGGAGATCATAGAAGCCCTAGAAGTTGTATTGTTAATAAACTACAATTGTTCTCAATAGTGAAGAAAGGAGATTGATAATCATTATTTGATAAGCAAATTCATTCGAGTTTGAAATGAAGCCCAAGCACAGATACGTCATTTCAGAAATTAGTTGAAAACTTACTTAGCAATCGAGTAAGCGGTTGGATAATCAAAGGAGAACTTGCAGTCAAGTAGAAAAGCGTCACAATTACATTCTTCAGCAGAGATTGATATCAAGAAAATCTTTGAAACATGTCGGAAGCGATTTATCAGTATGCTTCAGTGCGTGAATTTCATGAAGCAGAATGGGTCAAAATCTTGTTGAGCAGTGTTCTATGTGAGAGTATCAGTATAGCCATTGGAGATTTTGTTTTGGAGCCGACCTGATGTTATCCTTGGAAGCACATACTTATTATTGATCATCTAAGTGTGAATACAACAAAATTGTGTTCACGTAAGAGCAGATTTGATTGAAGATACAATTTGAAATATCATGTGAAGAAGCAGATAAAACTATTATGACAGGTCCACAAGATTCTGCGCCCATGGCCAAGGACATGGAGGATACATTCATGATTTATAATGTTCAAGTATTAATGGCAACAATGTATATTAATCTAGACAATTTTGAAGAAACATTTGTGAGTACTCAAGAAGCTGAGAGTCTTTATATTAGCAAGAAGATATATTGATTTAAGATATCATAGAAAAGGAAGCAGAAAAAGAGAAGACTGAAGTGATGGACAATTCATCATCATTGTTGTAAAGCTTGACACCCATAACAGACTTAGACTCATGGGGAGTAAATAAGTAAGTGGGAGTATATAATCTAAAGGAGTCATGAAAAATAAATCAGTTATTGTAGAAGAGAAGTATATGAAGAAGAGGCTCAGTGAATTGGTTAGCAAATTTACACTTGATCTTAGTTCACTCAAGGCTGATCAAGCATCCTTGAAAGAGTTTGCAGCAAAAGGTAGAGAAGATAATATCAAAGGGGGAGTAAAGTAATGTATAGAATATGGAGTATATCATATGATCAAGGTCCTAGCAAAGACTTGGAGAAAATGGAGAAGCTACAATATGCATTATGCACCCATCCACAGATTGTCAATTCACTGATTGCATTTTGGGAGAAACAGATCCAGAAGTTGCAGATTGCATATCCAGATATGTATGGTGAGTAAGTACATAGGATTGTTTTTGAGCACCTTTGTCATTAATGTCAAAGGGGGAGTAGAGTATGAAGAATATGGAGTCTGGTATATCATAAGAGGGAGATATAAGATAGAGAGTTTTATTATAAGAGTACAGATAGTAACTTCACCATATTCCTTTGTTGCCATTAATGACAAAGGGGGAGATTGTTGAAAAGTTGAATATACTGAAGTATATGACTCTATTTATTGTTTTCATTATGGAAAAAAAGTCATATGAAGTTTTGGAGTCAGCACACATTATCAGAAGATTAGATCTGCAAGTATGAAGAAGATACAACAAGTTGAAGAGATACAGCTAGTGAATGCCAGAATAGGACAAAGATCATGGAAAGAGCCGACAAAGATTGTTTTGGCGCAGAAGTTGAACTTATCATCAGGACTTGCACCTTTGGATTAGTTATTGTTAGTGACCTAAAAATATATGGTTAAATCACACGACTTGATTCATCCAGGATAATTAGTTAGAGATAATTTGGTGGAGCAGACTTTGTGAAAAGACGTGTCTATTCAGTTTGAGTAAAGCAGTTATAATTAATGTTAAGCTGACTTAATGAAGGGTTGCGTGGTTATTTAAGTGATCAAGATACACGGTAAAAGGTTTCCTAAAGTTGAAATGTTCATTTCCTTTGAGGAAGTACTTATAGAAGGTCATTTGTGATGGGAAAAGTTGCAGAAGCCAGAGAGAAGAAAAGTAGAGCAGAGTGTAAAAGAAGCAAAGATATATCTATCATATGTTGATGATATAGATATTGAAGTAGAAGCTTTTAGAGTGAAGATAAGATTGTTATAGTGCTTTACAAGAGGTTAAAGCATCAACACACAAAAGGAACTGATCAGACAAGCAGTGTCACAACAACAGTTCACCTTGCAGATACAGTGTGTATCGAAGATCCAAAAGGTTGTAGCCTTCACCACTTGAGCAGTGTGCTCTTGGATAGTGAATCCTTGGAAAGTGAGTCCACCACCCCTAACAGGGTTATTGTAAAAGACTCCTAACAGGGTCTGACCCTTAACAAGGTCACTGTACTTCATGTATTGTAAAGACAACTCCTAACAGGGTTAAGGATCTTCTAACAAGGATCATAAGACACTAGTGCAGAATATTTGTGGGTACTAACTCCCACTAGGGTTTTCACCTACATTGGGTTTCCCCGTAATCATATATGGTGTTATGTGTTGTGTATATTTATCTTACTTGCAATATTCAAGTTCTGTACATAAGCATTTAAGTAAAGATTCAGATAATAAGAAAAAGTATTAATTGATAGATCACTGATTCACCCCCCCTCTCAGTGATCCTATTCCTAACATAGGTATCATGTAATTTTTGCCTAACTTAAGATAAATGATTCACATATTCAGGAAATTTAACCCCTTTTACGAGGATCCTGCATAGTGACATGGATCGACAGGTATAAGTCAATACACCCTATAGAAATAGTTTATCATTTGCTTTCTTTCTCTTTACGCCCATCTTCATTGAGTGGTTTAATAATAAGGTATTAAATTTCTCATGATTTAATAGTACTACCCTCAACATCAATGGTCCAAATATTACATCATCAACATTACCCTCATTTAGCAAAATATCTCACTCCTTACCAACTATATCTCTCATTTGATGGACTGCAGGAACCACCTAATAGGTACTTGTCAGAGCTGTCTTCCTTGAGTAAGGGAAATGTAGGAATAGAAGATGAAAGTGAGACATGTAGTAGGCCTAAAATAGGGAATTCAATTAGAGGTCAAAAGATTAGAAGAAAAATTCAATAAATGCATGCAATTTTTCCTCATTGAAGGGGGGTCGTGTTCTTATGATGACGAGACCAAAGATGGCATTAAGGTGCCCTTGAGGTACACATGTCTTCTGAAAGAATGGGTACCCAAGGAACTACCTCTAATTAACACTGATTTTTGTGTTAACGAGAGGATATATCGTATAGCTCCATCATCATTACATGGTTTGGGCCTATTTTCCATGGATGACATAAAGGTATGTTACAACAAAGTTATTGAATTGATGGAGTTTGTTGGACCTTGTTACAATTACATAATTGGATGCAAATTGTTTGATATATAAAAAGTATGCGTAGGTATGCATTGTCAGCAAATTATATACAATGGAAAGAAAAAGATCAAAGTAAAGGATTTTCTATGTACATTGATGAAAGACCAAAAGCAATAGGGAATATTGTGGGTTTTATAAATAGTACGTGACCTGGATCAACTAATAAGGGACCCAATTGCATATTTGAGGCACGTGAGGGGAATCACGTTTTTGTATGTGCAATAAAATCAATAAGTGCAGGGGAAGAATTGATAATAGATTACCAATTGAATTGCATAGATACAAAAAAGTTACTATCATGGGCGTGGTAAGTATTATATATCATTTAAAATAACCTCCAATTTATGACTTCAATATACCATTTTATTAATAATTGTTTTTTGTTAAGTCTATTGCTTTCATTTCGCTGAAGTTTTTATATTTAATCTTTGTCATGGAACGACATGGATCCACCACATGATGACAGAGGTGGGGATTTTACTCCCACCGATTCTTCAGCAAAGGTAAACCTTATTGTAATTGTACAAATTAGATAGAAGAAATTTTTTATATTATTATGTTCACTTCTTTAGGGTTTTGGAGTTATTCTCATAGTTTTACTGATATTCCTATCACAAATTGATGTTCACAGAAAGGGAAAAGCGCCTGCAGCAACAACGAAAATAACATAAAATATGGATGAGGCCATCACAAATATCCCTAACCCCGTAAATATGGTCAAGAAGAAATTTAAAAAAAATTAGTTTAGAAATTCTTGCTATTTTGGTTGATCCAAATCCAACTGAGGAGACACTGGTGAGGAAAGAGGAATTGTTGCCACAAGCACGTTGTTTGAAGTAAGCAGAAATGAACCTTTAGTTATAACAAAAGTTTAACATTTTATACTCTTTTATGTCATGAAATAAAATATATATGTGTTACAGGATTTTTTGTGTACTCAAGCAACTGATCGTGGACATCACGGTGAGGCCGATACTAGTACAACTCCCTCAGGTAAAATAATCCTTAAGTTAATAGGTTACAAACTTCATTAGTATTTTTTATTATAAATCTACATTTTTCATTGGATTTACTAGTTGTTTTATTCAAACTCACAAATCTTGACTCCTCACTTCAAACTGTACATTCACAATGTTATCTTAAATATCTATAGCCATGAACATTATGTGAATTAGTATGTTTGTCTTTGCATCTTCACCCACAATCTGAAAAAGTGAATGATGTCCAACTTCTATAAAACCTCATGCATATCTTTGCTAACAATGTATTGTTCAAGTCATGATGTACTGCAGATGCCTCCTCCTATGAGGACCAACAATCTGATGTCATTGTCGACTGTAATGTTGGCAACAAGGAGCATACAAACATCCACGTTTGCACCGTCTATACCTGGTAGATCCTTGTTTTTCTATATTTGATTATGTGTTAGTTATGATTTGATTTTTACTTTAATATTGGGTGTATTTCTTAGTGGAATAATTTTGTGCAGTACAAGATACACCTCCTCAGGATAGAGAGACCAGTACTGGTGATAATTCACCATTGTTTCTTGGATCCACCCGTGTTGCTAGTATGGGAAAATGCAGACATCATTGTTGTTGACCAATGAAGATATGATTCCCTTAAAATTACCTAAGCTTCTAGGTACTTTAAAATTATTATTATTTATATTCTAATTTTAATTTACTTATTCGTAACTCATTTTGGATTGATGATCCCATGATATGTCTGCAGGGAACGATATTTTTTTATGAAAATCTTAATGAGATGACATTGTCACTATTCGGGCCCACCATATGTACAAGGTGGAACATCATATGTGACCTAACCCTATCACACTGCTTTGATTTCATATAATTGCTAGAATTTTTTTTCTTTCATTTATTTATTGTACTATATTCAAGGTACGCAACTTCGGTTAATTTTTTTAGCTAACAACTTTGTTTTTTCTTAAAAGGTGGAATTTAAAAGATCAGCTCATAAAATCTTTAGAGGAGCTCTTTGGAAGTAATATTTTTTACAGCACCAAAGTTCTTCAAAGAGCTTGTAAATATATAAAGACTGTGAGGGATGCATACAAAAGGAATCTAGTGAACAACCCAAAGTACGAGCGTCCTCCCGTGATTCTAGAGAAGCAGTAGAAGGACTTCATTTTGGATGCAAAGGAGAAAGCGCAAAACCAAAGAGGAATTACACTAGTAAACAAAAATAGAAGGTATGCGATAGTATTAAGAAGAATGTAACTATGCACTAATTAGTGATCTTTATATTTATATAATAAAACATATTTCAAACTTTTCATAGACCAGAATAAAAAAGATTGGCCAACACAAACTTGGCTCTGGTGGTTATCTGAAACTTCAAGCAATAATTGTAAGTAGTAGTAAATGAAATTTTGAATCAATTTTTTTTATAAATTGCAAACAATTTTTTTTAATCAAGCAATACCTGCAGAATTGACGATATTAAGCCAAAAATGAAGGGCTCATATTTTAATGTAGCACCCACGAAAGAAGACATAAATATTGGCTTAAAGGAAGGCTATAAACCTGTGGCTAAATGCCTGCGCCAAATCCAACAACCTGCTGTATCAGTTCACACATAGGTAAGTAGGCCAAATGAAAATTATTCAAATTGAATACTTGAGCGATAATCTATTTGATGTTTATTTCATACTTGAGTGCATGACATTGCAATGCAACCTTCTAATCCTAGCATAGAACCTCGACATGATGAAGACCCTGATGTGCATCGCAGTGATAGAGGTATTCATTTTCTATTGAAAATTAATTGTATAATTTTTAATACAATTTAACATTTTAAAATAAAATTGGTGTAACCTTTCCTGTGTATATTTTAGAGTATGAAGAACGTCATGGTGAACGAGTGGAGGATGATCCGAGTGTTCACCATAGTCAAGATGATGTGGCACTGTTAGGTAAAGAAAATCTCTGTACTTATGTTATTTTAATTTTTTTGATCGGTTGTTATCTTGTTTTAATTAATGAAATACTTCAAACACTAATATAAAATGTTGTGAATTTAACCCATTTAGTTGTTATTGCAGCGGACCCCCTTTGGCGCACCAACGTCCTCCTACACATAGGAGGAGTAATTTATTGAGATCACAAGAAGAAGAGGAGGGGAAACAAAGATATTGATGCTCCACTCAGCCGCTAAATTCAAAAATTGAGGAAAAAACCAAAAAAGAAATGATTGAAATAAACCTTTTTTGATAATATATTTACGTTGTCTTAATGAATGTAATTTTGTGCTACTAAATGTTGATGAATGACATTTTGATGAATGACATTTTGATGAATGACATTTTGATGAATGTACAGTTGTTAATTAATTTTAGGTATTATTGAATGTTATGTGATTATAATGATTGAATGTTATATTTCATAAATGGATGAATGAATGAATGAATGTTAGATGTTAATGGAAAATTTAGAGTGAAGTTAGGGGGGGGGGGGGGGANTGGAAAATTTAGAGTGAAGTTAGGGGGGGGGGGGGTGATGGGGCCAAATGAGCTTCAACCTTCACGGGGTCGGCCTTGTTAAGTAGAGAATATTAAACTATTCTCAAAACCAAGTGAAGTTCGAGCTAAACTGATGCAGAGCCCTAGTCCATTATCCCCTTAAGGAACCCAACTCAACTCAAGGATTCTACAAGTGTCTTGGAACCTACTCAAGGAGTTAGTCTCAACTCAAGGATCAAATAGAGTGCTCTAACTTTAGACAACCAACACCTCAATTTTTTTGAATAAACTCACTTCCTCTAATCACTTATTCCAACTTCTCTTGACATCAAACATCCACTCAAGGATCCCAATCTAGGCTTCTCCCAATGTACCTAGGGCCTCCAATATGTCAAATATTTCAACAAGCCTTCTCATCTTGTTCCAATACCTCAAAATACTTTAACATGGTCAATGCACCATGCTCCACCAGTCCTCCAAGTTTGGTCAATAGTTCTGCAACACAATACACTCCATTAGACCTCTTTCCTTGTAGCCCTAACCAGTCATAAATCTGCCCTTTACTCTAGAACTTTCCAAACAAGTAAGTAAACCCCTTACTATTTTGGATACCCTTTTTAGTGTTCTAAAACATATCTGAACTTCATGAGATGACTCCTTAACTAGTGAATAATTCTGTCACTGATCAACCCACAAACTAGGGAAAGCCCTCCATTTACAAAGCAGCTCATACACCCCCTCACTCCCAGGATTCGAGACCCTAAAATAATCTTATAACATGATTCAAAATAATAATTCCAATATTTGTTTGTGAATATTGTCAAATAATGTTATAACTAATAACTAATAATTCTTGAGTTATTATTTGACAATTTTCACAAACAAATATAACTAATAATATATATATATATTTTTATAAAATATAATAAAAAATAGAAACACCAAGTTATTATTTGACAATATTCACAAATAAATTGTCAATGTTGTAATCTATGTTTGCTAATCCATTATTTGACAAGTTATGTTTTTGTTCATCCATGTTTGCTAATCTTGAATACTTTTGCATGTTTTTCTATTTTTACTCTTACAAAGATCTTCCTTTCTGTGATTTTTTTAGTTCTATTAGTTTTAGTAATCATTTGAGCATGTTTGCAATAATTTGGGATTGATAAGAGTTCTAAAGTTTCTGATTAATTTGGATTTAATTGATTTTTTTGGTTTATTTCTCTTTTCAATTGTATTTGAAAACAAATATTTGAATCATCTACAATTTTTAGATTTCATTCTGTACGTTATTGATTGGTCATTTCACATTTTTGAAAATCAAATTTCTATCAGCACACATTGCATGCTTTCACTGCTAATATTTTATACATCCATCTATTTCATTTCCTTTCAACAGCAGTTCGGTGTTCAAAAGCATCATCTTTGAAAGACTAACATATGCCATTTTTTAAGATAGCAACATAATTTAAATTTATTTCAAATTAACATGAAAAAAATAAATTTACAAATAAGGACACACTCATCTCAATCTGATGAACAAAATATCAGAATTTTTATTTTTTAAATGGAGACTGGTTATGGAGTCAATATTTGGAATTGCAAAATTTCAATCTATGCAAATCAAGAGGTATTGGGGGACGACAAATCATATCACAAATCAAGGACTGATAGCCTAAATTTCTCAAATTAAACACAATCACCATATCTATATTGAAATTTTTTAGAGAGATCAAAATACAGAGAGCTAATCCTTCTTTTTGGATTTGTTAATGAGGGATCTATGAATGTGAGGGACGACACCACCACCAACAATGATACCCTTGATCAGAGTTTGTAAAATTTCAAAAGGTCTGATTTTTTTCATCAATGTTTGATATTGCAGTTTATGATCCGTCATCAGAATGCTTTAGAATACAAGGAGATGTAAAATTGTAACTTAAGTTTGAATTATGAAGATTCAAAAAATCCAAAGTATCTGATGAATCATTTCTTATGAGTTTACAGACCATTGCAGTGGCAATTGTAGTGGGAGTTCTTCTACATGTACGGAATCACTTAGCCTGTGATTTTCCTCGACTAATCAATGCCTCAGATGAAAAATTCGCTCCACGTCTAGATGATTTTGATGGAAAGCAATCATCTTATTGATGAACTATAACTGATTGAATGTTTGAAGATGATAAGTTGATGATCACTGAGATGCAAAAGTGAATGCAAGAGATTAAATCAGTTAATGTATTATATTTTCATTGATGTCAACTTGATATGGTTTGATTATTCAAACAAATATTGGTCATAACCTTGAAGATCTAAAGAGACAAAGTTTATGTTATCAGTGTAAATAAAAAATCTGTATACACCGAGTGACAATGAACACTGATGAACAGTGCAAACCAAGCATAGCAGTAACCGAGCAAGCGTTACCGAGAAAGTGTATACCAAGCACTGCAGTAAACTAAATTTGTTACCGAGCATAACTAGAGTTGATGACTGAATAGAACTGAAGTTAAAGAATGACAAAATTAATTAGCTGGCAAGAGCTATGTTTAGGGATTGACGGACTGATTGCTTTATTTTCAATGATCAGTTAAACTAAAGAAAGGAAAGAGATTTAAAGCAGGTTTTATTCATAGTTATCATGGAGAGATTTGAAGAATAAAACTAAAGAAGAGATTTATGAGATAAAGAAAGCATGGCAAGTTTTACGGATCAAGAAGTGATCTACGACAAAAACAAGGAGATTGAGTGGCTAATCATGTCTATAAAAAGAGACAAGGAACTCATTATGAAAAGAGGAATACTTAGTATATTCTGATGAAGATTTAATTCTTCATACAGATCTGATCATACAGGCTTAAGAACAAAGCCAAGAAATTTTGTAGACACCGAGCAATAGAGGACAAAGCATTCACCGAGAAAAACAAAGGAAGAGAGAAAATGAACTGAAGGGCATATTGATCAGAGAGGTATTATTGGACAAACAATAGATCTGAATATCTGCAAGTTAAAGTTGTATTTTGAACAAATCATTTACTATATTAGTTTAACCATTGATTCAGAAAATCTCTTAACCGAGTGGAATTTAACAGTCCTTATTGTCTTGAGATACTCAAGAGTATCAAAAAGTTTTCTTGTTGACAACATAGTGAGTGCTAGGTCAAAAGACAAACTGTTAGTTTTAAATCCTCTAAAAAGGTCACACTTAATAGTGTGTATTGTAACCTTTAATAGGGTTGGCTCCTCACTGAGCTCACTTCAGAAGAGTGAAAATATTTTGGGTTACCGGTCCCAGGTGTTTTTTTCCCTTAGCAAGGTTTCTACGTTAAAATATATGTGTAAAATGTGTATAAGTTTCATTGCATTGATATGTTTCTTTACACATTATTGAAACTGGATTGGTCGGTTAACACTAAGTTTATTTATTGCTATTAGGTAAAGTCTAGAAAAGATAAACAATATATCTTACCGAGCAGGTTATATTTGTTAAAGTTATTTATGGCATACATCTTGATGGACTGAAAGATAACTAGAGGGTATTATATTTAAGAGATAAGTTTTTGGTTGGATTTTTGGAATTATTTTTAAGGCCACTAATTCACCACCCCCCCCTCAGTTATTCTAACAATTGGTATTAGAGCTTTGGTGCTTGGAAGAAAAGTTTAAAGGGACGTAAGCTAAAGATCACAAGATGAGTAAAAGAGATGTGCCTAAGTTGAACAAAGATAACTTTGCATTTTGGAAAAGTAGGATAAGACTTCATCTATTAGGTATTGGAAATGATGTCACACAATACTTGGATACTAAATATGTTGCACCTACTAGACCTCTGACTGTTGATCAATTGAGAGAAAAACATGAACTCAATTCTATGATGATAGAACTTTCTTCTTCACTAACCGATGCTGAATTTGAAGATGTGAAATCATGCACCTCTGCAAAGCAAATGTGGGACAAACTCAAGCTAGTACATGGAGGAGATGCAAATGTGCTGAGAGCTAAAGATGAAAGCCTAAGAGGAAAGTTTGACAACTTGAGAATGAAAGAAGGAGAGAACATCACTCAGTACAGTGACATAATCAAAGAAGTTGTTAATGCTATCTGTGGAGTACGAGGAGTAATTGAGGAAGAAATAGTTGTAAGAAATTTTTTGAGAACCTTACTACCTATTTATGCTATTAGAGTATCTGCAATTCAAGAAATGAGAGCAATAGATAGTAACAATGTCACTCTTGATAGTTTGATTGGTAGACTTATTTCATTTGAGATGAACAACTATGACAACAGTGTCTTACCTACTATTGAGTCTGCATTCAAGTCTTCTTTGAAAATAAGAAAATCTAGTAACAAACACACTATGAGAAATGATAGTGACAGTGATAGTGATGAACAAGAACTTGATGAACTTGAAGCACTAATGGATAGGAGATTACATAGAGGTAAAGGAAGATATAAAGGTAAATTACCATTGGTCTATTTTAATAGCAAAGAGATTGGACATTTTGTTGCTAGATGCCCTAACTAGAGAAAGGATGAGAGAAAAAATGATAGATATTATAAAAAGAAGTATGACAGAAGTGATGACCGAGACTATAGAAGCAACCAACACTCTGACAGAAGAGATGACTAAGATTACAAGGACAAAGGAAAGAAGGTTTGTTACCTAACTGAGAACAAATTTGAAAATTTTGACACTGATTCTAATGAAGATATTGAGGTAGTATTTGTTTCCATGAAGGATAATTCAGATGAAGACGAAAGGTATGTTGAAACAACACTCGTATCTAAAGTTAGCAAAAATGATGTCTAGATTATTGATAGTGGTTTTACTCATCACATGACTGGAGATAAAGAAAAGTTTGAAAATTTTGAATATTATAATGCTGGATTAGTTAGGATGGGTAATGACTCATATTGCCCAATTGAAGGAAAAGGTACCATCATGTTGAATAATTTGATCAGAAGTGAAAATGCATATTGGGTGGAAGGACTTAACTATAATTTATTGAGTGTTTCACATCTGAACAATACAGGACACCGAGTTGCATTTGAGAACAAAAAGGCAATGATCTATAATGAAAAAGGAAAGTTGATCAGTACTGGTGAACAAACAAAAGGTAATCTATTCTATCTTGATGATATTGAGACCACTTGTTTATTGGCTAGAAATGAAGACGTTTGGTTGTGGCATAAAAAGGTTATGCCATGTAAACTTTGACAACATGGTTAAGATAAGTAAGAAAAGAAAATTAAGAGGCTTATTGAGTATTTCAAAACCTGACCATGATATGTGCAAGAATTGTCAAATAGGAAAAATGACAAAGTCTAGTTTCAAGAGAAAAACCTACACTTCTAATACTATTATGGAATTAGTCCAAACTGAATTATGTGGAACAATGAGAACAAAGAGCTATTATGGTGATAGATACTTTATTCTATTTGTTGATGACTATCCTAGGATGATGACTATCATGTTCTTAAAAGAGAAATCTGAAGCGTTTAAGATGTTCAAATGCTATAAGGCTAAAGTTGAAAAAAAAAGTGGAAAAGAACTGAAATATTTAAGATCAAATAGAGGAGGAGAATTTATTTATGATGAATTCACTAACTTTTGTAATGAGCATGGGATTACAAGACATGTTTCTGCACCGAGAACACCACAGCAAAATGGGATTTCTGATAGGAGGAATAGATCAATTGTTGATTGTGCCAGAACACTGATGATTGAAAAAGGCATCACACAAACATTCTAGAGAGAAGCTGTAAGTACTAGTGTCTATACACTAAACCAAGTTCAATTGAAGAAAGGCACAAATAAGACACCTTATGACCTATGGTATGGATACACACCAAATGTGAGTTACTTTAGAATTTTTGGAAGTCTAATTTATATATTGAAAGATGATAGAAATGGGAAACTTGACTCTAAAAGTGATGAAGGAATATTTCTAGGATATTCTACTAAAAGTAAAGCTTATAAATGTCTGAAAAAAATATTCTAACAAAATCATTGAAAGTGCAAATGTTAAAGTGGATGAATTTGCTGAGAAAAATGATGAGAAAAGTAGAAAGGATCCTGAAGATTATAAAAAAATTGTCTACATTAAAGAACATGACACCTTTCTCGAGCGATAGAACAATGCAACTGAACAACGGGCTGCACACATCGATAATCAAGAAAATGCTCACAATGTTGAATTGAGTAATAATGAAGATCATGATGAAGATCATGATGAAGATCAAAATGAAGATCAAAATGAAGATCAAAATGATGAAAAAATATATGAACCTGTATGTGCTAAATATGTCAGAAGACACCATCCATAGGACCAAATCATTAGAGACAAAAGAGCAGGAATGAGATCAAGAAGTAAGTCTCTTAACAATAGATGTTTGATTTGTGATTTTGAGTCTAAATATGTTAATGCTGCACTTGAGAATCAAGAATGGGTTAGTGTAATGAATGAAGAGATTGAAAAAATTGAGAAGAAGAAAATATAGACATTAGTACCTAGACCGAGTGACAAAAATATCATTGACACCAAATGGATTTTCAGAAACAAACTTAATGAGAATGGAGAAGTCACAAGGAACAAAGCAAGACTGGTATGCAAAGGGTATGCACAAGAAGAAGGTATTGATTATGGAGAAAACTTTGCACCAGTTGCTAGACTAGAAGGAGTAAGAATTCTAGTTGCTTATGTTGCTTTTAAAGGATTCAAATTATACCAAATGGATGTTAAATCTACATTTCTGAATGGAATACTAGAAGAGGAGGTATACATTGAACAAACTAGAGGGTTTGTTGATCCTAACAAAAGGAACATGGTTTGTAAACTACACAAAGCCTTGTATGGATTGAAACAAGCACCAAGAGCATGGTATGAAAGACTTCACTCTTATCTCATTAGTATAGGATTTGTTAGAACAAGTGATAACAATAATTTGTATTTGAAAGGAGATACTGATGATAAGAATTTGATTGTTGAGATATTTGTTGATGATATCATATTTGGAGGTAATGATATGCTATGAAAATCATTTGTTGATGAAATGAGCAAAGAATTTGAAATGCCAATGTTTGGAGAGATCAAATTTTTTCTTGGTATATAGATTCTACAACAGGATGAAGGAATCTACGTCACACAATCCAAATACATTAAAGAAGTTCTGAAGATATTCAAGATCGAGAAATCAAAACTAGTTGAAACACCTATGGCAACTGAATGAAAATTGACAAAGGAAGACAAGACAACCAAGGTAAATTAGACCTTATACAGATATATGATTGGAAAACTAATGTATGTTGTACACACTAGAACTGATATAGCACGTGTAGTTGGTATAGTTACAAGATTATTTGCTAATCCTAAGGAATCACACATGACTGCTGTTAAAAGAATTTTGAGATATCTGAAGAATACTGAAGACTATGGTTTGTGGTACAATAAGGAAGGCAAATTTGCACTACAAGTTTATACTGATGTTGATTGGGTTGGAAACATAGATGATAGAAAGAGCACAACATGAGGAAAATTCTTTATGGGTGACAGACTTGTCACATGGATAAGAAAAAAGAAAGGATGCATATCTCAATCAAATGCAGAAGCAAAATATGTAGCTGCTACTGCAAATTTCTCTAACATTGCATGGATCAAGCAATTGCTGAAAGGTATGAATGAAGAAATTCTTGACCCAGTTATTATCTATTGTGATAATACTAGTGATATCAACATTTCAAAGAACCCTGTGATGTATGCAAAGATAAAGCACATAGCTATTAAGTATCACTACTTGAGAGAACAAGTACAAGAGAAACAAGTGATACTGGAATATGTACAATCCAAAGAACAATTAACAGACATATTCACAAAACCACTGCCAAAAGATACATTTTAGTACCTACGGAATAAACTATGGGTTTGAACCTTGCCTATTGGTCACTAAGATGACTTGAAGGATGCATCAACCTACACATTATCAAAAGATTAATCATGTTGATGCAAGCTAAGATATGGACTATAATGACATATCAGTCCACTAAAGGTAGAGAAAGTTTCAAAAGGAGAAAAATATTGTTGGCTACTACAAAGCTGTAATTTTTTTTGGCATTGTTGTCAAAGGGAGAGAAATATTTAATGAAATATACATTAGGAAGAAGAACATCTAAAGGAAGAGAGATATTCAATTAATTAACCATCCATCAAAGAGAGAGAATTAGAAAGAGTTAAAACTGCATATCTATCCAAAAAAGGGAGAGACATAATCAGAAGACAGAACTGATACACTTATCCATTGAAGGGAATGAAGAAAGGGAGAGCACACAACATAATAAAATCTAAGATAGAAGAGCTTATCGAGATTCAGATATTTGAATTATTTATAGAAAAATAAGTTTGGTATGTTATGGCTTATCTCATACTGCATATTTCATAGTATGTTGCCATCAATGCCGAAGGGAGAGATTGATGAACTATAACTGATTGAATGTTTAAAGATGATAAGTTGATGATCACCGAGATGAAAAAGTGAATGCAAGACATTAAATTAGTTAATGTATTATATTATCATTGATGTCAACTTGATATGGTTTGATTATTCAAACACATATTGGTCATAACCTTGAAGATCTAAAGAGACAAAGTTTATGTTATCGGTAAAACATAAAAAAATTGTATACACCGAGTCACAGTGAACACCGACAAACAGTGTAAATCAAACACAGCAGTAACCGAGAAAGCATTACCAAGCAAGTGTATACTGAGCACTGTAGTAAACTAAAGTTGTTACCGAGCATAAATGGAGTTGATGACCAAACATAATTGAAGTTAAAGAACGACAAAATTACTCAGCTGGAAAGAGGTATATTTAGGGATTGACCATCTGATTGCTTTATTTTCAATTATCAGTTAAACTAAAGAAAGGAAACAAATTTAAAGCACATTTTATTCACAGTTATCATGGAGAGATTTGCAGAATAAAATTAAAGCAGATCTTTACAGGATAAAGCAAGCATGACGAGTTTTACGGATCAAGAAGTGATCTACGACAAAAATAAGAAGATTGAGTGACTAATCGTGCCTATAAAAAGAGACAAGGAATTTATTATGAAAAGAGGAATGCTGAGTATATTCTGGTGAAGATTGAATTCTTCATGCAGATCTAATCATACATGCTGAAGAACAAAGCCAAGAAATTCTGCAGACACCAAGCAACAGAGGACAGAGTATTCACCGAGCAGAACAAAGGGAGAAAGCAAAGGAAATGAAGAGCATATTGATCAAAGAGGTATTATTGGACTAATAATAGGTCTAAATATTTGCAAGTTAAAGTTGTATTTGAACAGATCATTTACTGTATCAGTTTAACCATTGATTCAAAAAATCTCTTAACCGAGTGGGATTTAATAGTCCTTATTGTATTGAGATACTCAAGAGTATCAAAAGGTTTTCTTGTTGACAACATAGTGAGTGCTAGGTCAAAAGACAAACTGTTAGCTTTAAATTCTCTAATAAGATTTCACTTAACAGTGTGTATTGTAACCTTTAACAGGGTTGGCTCCTCACCGAGCTCACTTCAAAAGAGTGAAAATATTTTGGGTTACCGGTCCCAGGTGGTTTTTCCCTTAGCAGTGTTTCCACGTTAAAATCTAGGTGTCAAATGTGTATATGTTTCATTGCATTGATATTTTTCTTTACACATTATTGAAATTGGATTGGTCAGTTAATACTAAGTTTATTTACTGCTATTTGGTAAAATCTAGAAAAGATAAATAGTATATCTTACCGAGCAGGTTATATTTGTTAAATTTATTTATGCCATACATCTTGAGGGACTGAAAGATAAATAGAGGTTATTTATATTTAAGAGATAATTTTTTGGTTAAATTTTTGGAATTATTTTTAAGGCCACTGATTCACCCCCCTCTCAGTTATTCTAACACTTATTGGGATCTTGTAAAAGGTGTGGAGGGAGTAACATGGATTATCATGGTGATCCTCATGATCATTACTTTCACTTTGGATACACACTGGTTCAGAAGGAACGTTCTCAAGCTTCCTTGCCCCTTCAACAGAATCACATGCTTCAATGCTTTTTGATACTCTCATCATCTTCTGGTGGTTGTTTACATCTTGCTCATCGTCCATGGTATTTTCCTCTACCTTGTGCACAAATGGTACCTCAAAATGGTAAGAATGAGTTTTCACTCCCAATTCAATCAATAGAAGTTTGGATTGATTCACAACCATTTAATGACTAATTCAAGTGGCTTCTGAATGTGGGAGAAGACATGGATGTATATAAAAGTACCTATTTTCTTATATGCTGGAGAGAGGATACTAATGGCTTTCAGGTATGGCTATTACAATGTACAACTATTGAAGGTAAGCTATAAATATTGATATAATTTGATGATTGAATTGTTCTTCTTATCAAAATTCAAAATTTTATATAAGTGTTATTACTAAATTATTTTGTCACTCATCGATTCATAACCCCAAATAAATAAAAAAATGAATTGCTTATTTGAATGAGATTTAGTGCTGAGAGACATTATCCTTGTGTGGCAGGTTGCAATTTACCCATGAAATGTCATGTCAATACATACGACCAAAGATCAATACCAAATATAAGACTACCAAATAACATTGAAAATTTGTTTGTGAATATTGTCAAATAATAACTCATGAATTCTAAAGATCAATACAAAATATGTAGAAAATATGAACTTTTATTGAATCTTTGTGAATAGTCCATACACTCCAGGTCTCTCCATACAATAGACTCTTCAAAATGTTTTATAACTTGTTTTACCGACCATTCCAACCATCTTTTGGAAGCTACATCAATTAGGAATACCAAAAGACTTCCTTGCATGGATTTCCCACTAAAAGCCAAAGTCACCGTTACATTTGAAAATATGAATCTTTAGACATTGAAAACAACTTAAAACTAATTAAAACTTATAAAATATGAATTCCTAATGTCATCCAACACCTAGGAAAATTATTCTAAGTACTTCTAACCCCTAGCCACTCCTTGACTCCCTTGGACACTATTGGTCAACTTACAATGCATTATTAGTCCTTTAGGACTATTACAATCATATGCTATTTGAAAGCCATTATAGGCTTTAAGACTTTATAATTTATTGTCCCTGATGTTAGGACCTCTCTTTGAATCACTAGTGTCTTCATGAATGTTTTATCTTCTTTAGATGATGTTGGTGTCTTGATGGAGTATCCTTGGTGCCCTGCACCAATATGTTCCAGATCACTTCATTAATTCAAAATATTTTAGGGCATATTTTCAAACTCCATTATGTGCATATCCTTCAATCATGGTTTTCCATGAGATGACATCTCTTTTAGGCATTCTGTCAAACAATTCACATGCCTTGTCCGTGGTTCCACATTTTTCATACATGTGTACAAGAGCATTTCCAAGTATAATATCTAACAAGAGCATTTGTAAGAACCACATGGTTTAAATTGTAACTCAAGTCCACTAAGATCACATGGAATAAATATATTACAAACTATTGAACAACTAATACATGTCACATGAGTGAAGGAGAGGAGACCCAACTTATATTTACAGGCAACAACCTATAGGAGACACTAATCCCATAGTCCAAGGTAAAAGTACCAACTCAACATGTGAGACAGTAACCTCATCAAAATATAAGAGATAAGAAATGTGGACCATCAAAAGACTAAAAATTGCACCCTAAAATCACTTTAAGTATCAGATGCCCCAATGACAGGAAGACAAAGAGATATACAAATGAACATCCTTCAAGTATGACTTCGATTATTGGATGCCCAAAGACAGGAAGAGAGAAATACAAATGAAAATTCTCTCTCTCTCTCTCTTCCTATCTTTCAAGCATCCAAAGCGTCAAGTCATACTTGACATCATTAGATCAGTTGACAACTTCACTATTTTGTCATCAACAACATTGGTAAAAGAAGGCATCGGTGAGTGGTTTGGCTATAGTTGAAGCCAAGTAATTTGACTAAATTAAGTTTATATTCTTGTAATTTGTTTGTTGATATTGGGTTGTAACCATGAGTATGGATATGACTAATTAATGTGTATGAGCAGGAAACATATAAGGACATTGGAGGAGTGGATAGAGGTATGTTTTTAAGGGTATAACATTATTGAGATTTTTTTGTAGGAAGTAGGCCTAATGTATAAATTTGATTATGATTGATCTTGATATAAGATGCAAGCTAACATGGGATAAATGGATTTCGTATGCAGGAACCATAACCTCTTTTGGTGAGTATCCTACATAGTGTACATAAAGGCAAGGTGATGATTTTTATAAGGGACTGACATGCATAAGTCTTTCGAGACTTACATGAGGTTGTTACAAAAAAACATTAATCTGGACTTGATGGTTTACATTGAATTACTTGTATATTTTTCATTGAATGGTCCTGGTTTGTATGCAGGAAACAAAACCCCCTTTGGTGAGTATATAGGTGGATTGTATTGATTAACAATGGTGGATATGTTTTATTTCAAGGCAAATCTAATGATTACAATTGCATAAGAGTTATGAATATTGCTAGATGAAATTTATTTTCTACTTTTATATGGCACTAACTATGCATTCTTCCTTATTTTTCTTTAGGAGTAGCAATGGGATCAGGGTAGCAATCTCATGTTTCTTTCATAATGGGTGTTACTATGTGATTAGTATCCCTTTTGGAGTGATTCCATGTTGGGTGTTCAAACATGTGTTTTTGGTGAGTGCTACTTCTTTCAAGGAGAATAGGCTAATATAGAATGAATTGAAATTCTTATTGACTTAAAAAGAAGATTTTGTAGAGCTTATGAGATTTGTAATTTTTATTCATATAATGCTCATCTTAACCATATTTTAGAAAGTAGATAGTTCATAATGCTCATTACAACACTTTCCAGTGTTCACAAAGTACAAAATATAAGATTTTCAATAGTGTCTATCACAAACCATTATAGAACATCTAAGAACATAAAAAACTAAGTTTGGTAGCATATCGGTCTGAAACTATAAGAGAATTACAAACTAAAAGTATCAGTAATGAGAGTTCAAAATAAAGTCTTAGATCCTGGGTCATCATGCATCCCATGATCCAATGGTGTTGTTTCTTCCTTCGGCCTTATCAGTGTCAAATCTTTGCAAAGGGGGATCAATATCTGGCTCAGCTATAGCATCCCAGCTGGGGGCATCAGGTACCTTGGATGCCTCATTTTTATCTTCAATATCCTATTTAGAGATTCCTTTTATCTTTCACAAACTGATTGAGTGCCTTCAGTTCATCCTGATCAAGCATGTCTTCATTAAATGCAACTTCATTTTTAATATTTAATATTTATTCAAATATGTTTAATTTTGTCTTAAAACAATGCAAACAGTTAGTTACGAGTGTTAGGAATAACAGTCCATAAGCACAACTGAGAGGGGGGGTGAATCATTTGTGATATAGAATATTAAACTTTAATCTTTATAAACCAAAATTGAATGCAAATGATAATACAGTAAATGCCAACACAATAACACAATAATTGTTGTTGAGGAAACCCTGTTAAAGGTAAAACCTTGGTGGGAATTAGCACCCACAAATAATGTACTGAGAGTATAGTATCCATGTTAATACATTTAGCCCTGTTAGGAGCTTATTACAACATTATAGTACACAGTCCCTATTAGGAGTCAAGAAAAGTAGTAGGCTCATTGCCCAGGCATACTTCCCAAAGAAGGTTAAAGCCACCCTCAAGGATTCACAATCCAAACAAGTGTATATAGGAAATACATAATCTAGTGAATTGTCTGATAGCAACTATCTTTGCTTGGTCAGTTCTAATGAAGTATCTTTATCACAATCTCTTCTCTACATCCAACAACAAAACAAGCCTCTGATGCAGGATCATCTTGGGTCATTAGCAATCCTGCTCAACAAAAAAAATGTTTGTTTTTGTTTAGAAGATGCTCGAGAAATACTCTTCTACTTGGGCTCTTTTGCTCGGTAAAGCTTTTCTGTTGCTCGAGTTCTATTGCTTGGGCATGCTTATTCCTGTCGCTCGGTAATGCTTAGTTCTGCTGCTCAGGTCCTATTGCTTGGGTATGCCTATTTATTTTCCATTTCTTAGGTTTCTCTTCTAACGCTAGGGTTTTGTTCCATGTTTCTCAATCATGCTTGTCTTTGTCACTTAGGTTGGTCTTTTATTTCTCGGTTATGCTCTTATTGACGGTTACTGATTTTTGGTGATCTCCTGTCTGAGATGCTTATTTTTGGGAGTTGGATCTTTGGCCAACTTCTTTAGTTAATTTCTGTTGATGAATCGATTTGGGGTCTCTCATTAAGATTTGTGTGGACCTAAATCTGGGTCTCTCTTGTGGATTTGAGTGCTGACCTCTTTGGTGGACTCTTGTATATATTCTTTTATATGTTCTTAGTTTAGGAAATCATTCTTATAGCAAGAAAGAAAATGTTTAGATATTGAGATCGAAGGTCTGTAGTCTCTGTTGTATGAAGATCTTATTGTAATTCACTGAATATATAGACAAAACTGGGAAGGCCTTACAACCCGACATGTAATGATTTTTATCAAGTTAATATAAGGGATATCTGTTGTTTCTTCTCTCACTATGTTGTTTGGTTTCTGCATTGGTTCTGCAAGGTGGTCTAGAAGTTGGTAGTTCCCTTGGCCCCATCTCCTTGCCCCTCCTTGCATTATTCTCATAGCTTTCACTTCTCTTCCTTTTCAATCTCTACCACATCTTTCCAAAAGAAAATATCTCACATGTATACCCTATTACAATAATTCATTAGGTCGACCAATTAAGCTTTCCTAATATACAAATAATTAATTAGGTTGGCCAATTAGGCTTTCCCAATATATAAATAATTTTTTAACCCCTTACTAAGATACACACGGTACCTATAACAAGTAAACATCAAATGAAATCCATTAGTTGTGCTCTAAGATCCGCAATCCACACTCACAATTCATAATACATGCTACATGTCTGAAGTCGGCCACCAAATAGGTCTCCTCTAGAATACATGTCACAGCTGATGTCACCAACATGCTCACACAAATAGATCAATACAAAATGTTCCTCAATATGTCCTCTATCATCCAATAAGCTTGCATCACCTGAAATATCTTCGTCTATAAGATTTACCAAAAACACAGAGACCTGCTCTGTTAAGCATCACAGTTACAGTCTAGAAACCAGTCTTCATTAAAACAACTGTAACATCCTCAATATGAAACATAATGCCAAAAAAACTTAGGAGTAAGTTCAAAACATATATGTCTTCATATCCCTATCTTCGATCATTCTGAAACATTCGTACAGTGTTCGTACACTTCTGCCAGTCAAGTAACTAGTTTGTTCTCTCCACAGAAACATATGTTGACATCAGAGGCAAAACATGAATATAAACAACATGAATAGTATCCAAATTTGACATCATCCAACAATACCCCCCTTTGGCATTTATGGAAACATATGGGAAAATCCATCAACCCAAAATTATTCTCTCTCAATACAATCTTCTCAATATCCTCAACACAAATCTCCTCAAAATAGTAGGGATTTTCACATAGAATCTTTCCCCCTTTGGAAACAATGGAAAAGGGTACCATAAATCATCTATAATATTTTATAAGGTGTATATTTTTCAAATCTTCATGTCCAACAACCAGGTGCAAGATCACCCAAATGTGCTCTAGTGTTCCTGTGATCACCCCCCCTAAGGAGTAGATCCATACATCAAGTCCAAAAAATGATATATCTCTGAAAGCCACTGGACTGATGCATATCTGCATCAATTAATTATCACAAGGAGGGGCTCAGACCCTAAGCATGCTTTTGAGATACTCAAAAGCATCTTTTGGCAAATGTTTTGTAAATATATCTACTATATGTTCCTTTGTGCTAATATACTCCAGTTTAGTCTCTTTCTCTACTACCTTCTCCCTCAAGAAATGATATTTAATAGAAATGTGTTTAGCCTTTGAATGCATAATAGGATTCTTCCACATATTCACTATGCTAGTGTTATCACAATGGATAACCACTAGTTCTTCAAAAACTATTCCAATGTCCTTCAACATTTGTTTCATCCAAACAACTTGTGTGCAATTTATCGCAGTAACAATATACTATGATTCAACAATGGACTGAGAAATACAGTTCTGCTTTTTACTTAACCAAGAAACCAACCTTTTCCCAAGAAAAAATGCACCACCACTTGTACTTTTTCTATCATCCACATTACCTACCCAATCAACATCAGTATAAGCCTGCAAAATAAAATCATCTAATTTTCATACCATAATCCATATTGTGTTGTTCCTTTCAGGTATCTGAAAATTCTTTTCATAGTAGCAAGATGTGTCTCTTTAGGATCTTCTTGATATCTTGCCACAATTCCAACTGCATTGGTAATATATGGTCTAGTGTGAGTTAGATATTGTAGACCACAAATCATGGATCTGTACTTTGTCTAAAAAAAAATTGAGTCTCATCATTACTAGTCAGTTTGAATCTAGTCACTATAGGTGTTCTAACAGGTTTACAATCTTTCATTCCAAACTTCTTCAACATTTTCTTAAGATACTTGGTTTGAGATATAAAAATGTCATTCTTACTTTGATTGATTTGCAAACCAATAAAAAAATTCATTTCACCAATCATTGAAATCTCAAATTCATTTTCCATTTCTTTAGAGAACTTCTTACCCATCTTATCATTTCCTCCAAAAATGATATCATCGACAAAAACTTATATGATTAAGATTTCATCTTCATCAGTTCTTAAATATAAATTAATGTCTGCATTACCTTTTCTAAAACCAAGATGAAGTAGATATTTGTCTAGTCTTGCATACCATGCTCTTGATGCTTGTTTCAGTCCATACAGTGCTTTCTTCAATTTACAAACCATGTCTTCATTATCTGTCAAAGGAAAACCTTCAGGTTTCTCAATGTATACTTCTGCTTCTAAATCACCATTCAAGAATGTTGATTTCACATCCATCTGATATACTTTAAAGTCTTTATGTGCAACATAAGCAAGAAATAATCTCATAGCTTCCAACCTAGCAACAAGATAAATTTTTTTTTCATAGTCTATTCCTTCTTGTTGCGAGTAGCCCTTACACACCAATATAGTCTTGTTTCTTACCACTGTTCCTTCCTCATCCATCTTATTTCTGAAAAACCATTTAGTACCTATCACATTTTTGTTCTTAGGTCTTGGAACCAATTCCCAATTATTGTTTTTCTTTATCTTTTCAAGTTCTTCTTCCATAGCTTTAGTCCAAGATTCATCTATACATGCTTCATCAGTAGTTTTTGGTTCAACTTGAGAAATCAAACAAATTTCATCTCTAACTCTAGATCTAGTCATCATACCTTTACTTGGATCACCAATAATTTGATTTTCAGGATGGTTGGAGTCTTAGTAACCTCAACAAAATCATCTTCAATTTCATTTTCAATCATCAAAGCTTCTTCAAGTTCAGTAGTGACCTCTTTCATCTCTATAATCTGACCACAGTCATATATTCTTTCCTGAATATGAAACTTTTCATCTATACTCACATTGGTGCTTTCAATCAACTTCCTCAATCTTAGATTGAAACATTTATATGCTTTACTCTTAGTAGAATAATCAAGAAAAATTCCTTCATCACTTCTAGCATCAAACTTCCCTATCTCATCATCTCTTTTGATATACACATTTACTTCCAAATATTTTGAAATATTTTAGAGTAGATGTATGATCAAACCATAATTCATAAGGATTCTTACTTGTACCTTCTATGATCTGAATTCTATTCAAGGTGTACACAACAGTGCCAACTGCTTCTCTCCAATGAACATGTGACACATTTCCTTCCAGCAACATAGTCCTTGCAACATCTAATATAATTCTTTTTCTTTGCTCTGCTATCCCATTCTGTTGTGGAGTCCTAGGAGTTAATGTCTATCTGTATGTTCCATTTTCTTCACAGTAGGTATTGAAAAAATCTGATGTAAACTCTCCACCTCTGTCTAATCTCAAACATTTTATCTTCAAACTAGATTCATTCTCAACTTTTGCTTTAAATAACTTGAATTTGTCAAATGCTTCAGATTTCTCTCTCAAATATGTAACCCACATCATTCTAAAAAAGTCATAAAAAAAAGTATAAAGTACCTTTCACCATAATAAGTTCTTGTTCTTGCAGGACCACACAGATCTGTATGCACCATATCCAACTTTCCTTTTGTTGATTAAGATTTTCTTCTAAAGCTGCTTCTGGTATGCTTCCCCATCCCCATAACACACTCTCTACACAGTGTTAGATGGCTTTACAATCTTAGGAAGATCTCTTACAACATTAGTCATACTTTCCTTCATAATGTTATCAAAGTTAACATGAAAAAATCTTCTATACCACAAGCAACTGTCATCAATCTTCACAATAAAACAAGAATCTTCAGATGTATTCAATTCAAATACATCACCTCTACATTTAGTACCAGATGCAATCAAATCTCCTGATTTACTTTTGATAGAGCATTTCCCATCAATGAATTTCAATTGATAACCTTTTTCCACTAACTGTCCAACACTCAACATATTATGCTTAAGTCCATCATAAAGTAATACATTGTCAGTATTGAAGGCATTATATTTTTCCATTAGTATACTTAGAGAAAAACATGATTTTCACCATCGGTTTACACAACACCGATAGACAAGGCACTACACTACCCGACAAGTAACAATAGTGAAACCTGACGGAACAAGCAAAGAGAGGAACCCAACAGACAAACGGAACCTGACAAACATTTCAACAAAGGAACACCGACAGACTTCAAGTTCAAACTGACGACCAAGAACCGACAGTCAGTTACATCCCACAAAAAGTGGATCTGAATTTCAACGTCAGATAAATCACTCAAGTTGTATTTATAGCTTCTTGATTTGCTTTTAAATCCATTATGTGTGGAGGAAGCAATGTATTTACTACTGTCTTAATTAGTTTTACTATTTTAAAACATGCAAACTAAAGATCAAGGTCAAGTTGTAAACCTTGGATCTAAGAGTTAACATTGTATTGCATGAATTCTAAGATAGGTCAAATACTTGTATAAATAGGTACTTAATCCATTGAGAATAGTTGTTGTTCAATGAAGATAGTAGCCACGGAGAGAAACTAGAGACCAGATAGAGAATTCATGCAGAAGGACAGAAAAAGAATCAAGTCAGTTTCAAGAACATAAAAGAGGCTACCGACAAGCAGAGAAAAGGTATTGATCAATCACTTAAGGTGATATTATACTTCTGAGAGCTTTAATGGATCTGTAATCAGCAATTATAGATTATATGTAGTCAGGTAAACATTTTTACTCATTCTAACAAGTGTAGTACACTAATGAATTCTTTTCAAGAAAGGTGTGCTTAACCATCCTATTGTAAAATCTCATAACTGAGTGCACACTTAAATCAGTGTTGCTAAAGCTCTTAACATAGTAGATCTTAACATGTCTCCACCTTAATACTCCTAACAGGGTAGATCATCAGAAGTGATCAAATTGTAAGCCTTAATCAGCTCCCTTCCATTCTGTAGATAGTGAAGTTTTGTTAGTTCCATCCCCACTGTAGTTTTTACTTCCTAACAGGAGTTTTCTGCGATACCATATCTTGTGTTATGTGTTTATCATTTTCATGAATGTTTCTATGAATATTGAAAACCATTAAAGATTAGATTGAACAAAACATACATAAGAAAAAACAACAGTAATGGTTGGTAATGTTGTAATGTATGATTACTTATAAATAAAGAAAGGTGTTAAAAGTTTTAGAGGTACTGATTCACCCCTCCCCTCTTAGTACTACTTCCCATTAATTCCAACAATTGGTATCAGAGCCAAGTCTCTTCTTGGAAAGCTTAAAGGCTTAAGAGCAAAGATGATACAATGGAGAAGTACAAACTTGATAAGAATATTGAGAACAAAAATCTTGAGATACAGATGTTCTATGAACAGTATAAAGAAGCTAGAATCAAGATGAGAGAGCTGATAGATGAGAGAAAAGGTATGGCTACCTGGAATAATGAAAAATACTATCAAGAAGAAGAGATTCCAGATTTCTTTGAATCTTCAGAATCAAATGCAAGTAATACATCAGATACATCAGAAGAGAACATCACAAATCTAAAGGAGATCAATCAACATTTGACAGAGCAAATAAAGATGCTGCAAACCAGTCAAGAGAGCTAGATGGTAAGAATGATTGATGTGATGAGTTCTCCTAGACAAGCTAAAACATAAAGGACACTTGCTATTGATGAAAGAAGGAAGATTACAGAGAAACTACAAGAAAAGGAAATTTAAATTCAAAGACATGCTAAGCATCACCATGATCTCACAAATCAGATTATCCTTATGAGTCAAGAAGCAAACAGAATAAATGTGGAGCTCATTGAAAGAATATAGATTATCGATGAACTAAGAGAAGAAAATGAAAAGCTAAAGCATAAGGTTAGAATTTAGAAACACCATAATGAGATTATCAAAAAGGCTAAAGAAAGCAATAAAAGAATGGATGACTTCCTTGAAGGACAACAAAGATTCAACAACAACAACGATATAGGCTTTACCAAAAATAGAGAACCATCAAATCAAGCAAGCTCAAAGAATGTCTTTGAAAATCCAAGACCAAGAAAGCTGAGATGAAAGCACTATGGAAAGAAAGGGAACATATGAAATATATGCAGAGGTAAAATGAAAGGTATTCCTAAATCTACACCTACATCTTCATTCATAGGATTCTGTTATAAATGCAACAAGAAAGTACATAAGGCTTATGAATGCAAGATCAAGATAGAATAGCCAAAGAAGGAAACCTAAATGGACAAATAATGTCCTACATGAAAGATGAATGGTCACACATCTAAAGAATGCATGAAAAATAAAAATAAAGCACGGAAGCCAAAAGGTAAAGAAGTTCCTTATCAACCAAAGAGAATCGGTAACCAATATGTATGGGATTACAACACTTGGACAAACTGTACAACATCTGGTAGATATGGCCACATTATTGAAAACTACATGAGAGCATGGAAAAAAATTCTAAAGGCTGGTCAAACCCCAGAATGGCATGCTTACACTGTCATAAAGTTGTTCATCTCAAGAAAGATTGCAAGGACCGATTGATAGAAACAAGCACATATCCAAATGGAAACACCATTGAAGATATCCGGAGGGCAAGAGACAAAATGTGGATAAAATATTCAAGCAATGATGAAGCTGGGACAAGAAATGCAAATGATGAAACCCCATCCAATGGATCCAGTGACATCATCAACCCCACTTAAGCTGAACAAGTAAGTATGGAACTGCACTACACCAATTCATATTTTACAATAGTTCCATTATAAAATTGATAGAAAGTCAAAATATGCATAAATAAAGATGCATATTATGTTACTTGTTACAATTCTAAGAAATCAACCCTATCGGTATAAACACTTACCAAAAATCATCGGTGAACATAATGATGAGCTGTTTACACTTATTAGAAATTGTCGGTCAACTCATAAAATGGCTAAATTGCTAATGTAACCCGACGCCCGTTGGTAAGCAAGCAAAGTTCAGAAGTTGTCATGTTAGAATACCGATATGCGTCAGTAAAAGAAAAATGGTTAACAAATGCCCAAAGCATCATGTCATCATCGATGATGATTTAAAAAGTTTGCCCGACGAAACCCGTCTTCATGTCCTAACGATTCGCTGAGCATTTAATGCAAAGACTTAGGTCAAAAAGTCTATAAATAGTCGACGAGACAACTTCATTTTTCACCCGCGATTTGAAGAGAAAGAAAAGCAAAAACAAAGCAATTAAAGAGAAGAAAGCAGAAGCATACCCAGATTGATTCAACACATAGCAAATAGATCTTTCATCACTATTGCGAATTGAAGTAAATACCAAAGGCACTGAAAGATCTCTGTCATTGTTTTATCAAGAAAGCCCTAATTTCCAGAATACCCTAAAAAATTTAAATGCAATGGCAACCACCTCAAGAACCTCTAAGATCAAGAATGATAAGAGGAATGTGGTGAAGCTAATCAAGAATAGTACATGTCTAGAGTCGAAGTATAAGATCTTCCCATAAATTGCATTGAAACCCGATGAAACTGGCGCATTTTCAAAAATTCCTCCTAGGGTTTTTCTCATAGAAGATGTTAGGTCTTATATTCACTGCAAGATCATAGAGATAGGTGATCTTGGAATGGATGAATCTTATAAGAAGTTGTGTGATGCCAAAGGAAAACTAAAGGAAAAGCATAAACACTTGGAGGTCAAAGGGTTAGCTAATGCCCTACATTTCCCGAGGGAATTCAAAATAGAATGGATAAGGTTAGTCTTGAGAAGAATGCATGACAATAAGATATGGATAGACCAAACCAAGCAAATAACCAAGGATGTTCTTCACGCTATCACTGGTTATCCAATAATTGACAAGCCCAGGGCACACAAGCATCCATCAATGAAAGAAGTTGAAAAACTCACCAATGCAGAAGGAGACAACATAGGTCTCAAAGTAAACATAATCACTGATGAAGAACTCAAATTTGGTGCATGTGTAGTTGGGTACAAAATCTACCAAGCTAGCAGATTGAACATCATTTATGCTACATCAGTAAGCACAGCTTACAAGATAGTAACCAAAGGAATTCAAATGGATATGTATGAGATCCCGTTAAAACAACTTGATGAAAATATGATAAAAATCAGGTCTGCAAAGACCAACACATGTAAGTTCGGCTCACTTATCATGTGCATCTTTTTCTATTTTCTAGAATACTTTCCTTTAGTAGGAAAAGTACTATGGGACACCACTAAACTGGTAACCCGGTATATTAGTGAACTAATTAAGTCACTAGGAGATAGTTTTGAGTCTGTCATGTCTAATTACTTCCTTGAGTTCAAGGAAAAGATGATGAGGAGGACTAGGATTCCTGAACAGCTAGTTGAAAAACATAAAGATGAAATATGTTTTATGGCAGACACAGATTTCACCCATATCAAACAGGTTGTACCAAGAAGAGACTGGTTAGCTCCAATGGATTATGAGATCAACATTGATCAAGCTACAAGTGCAATTGAGGCATTAATTAATGAGCTCATTGATAAGAAACAACCAAGGTTTGGAACATACAAAGAGGCCAAATCAAAAATAAAATAAGGCTTAGAAATCAAAAAGACTGTAAAAAAAGGACAAAATGGTTAAGAATCTCAAGAAGATTCTATCAGTAACAAATGATGAACTAGATCAACCAGATTCAACCGATGAATAGGGTACCATCGGTGAGAAACAAGAAGAAAAGAAATCATATTCTGAAAAGACTGAATCTGATACACCTCCACCTCCTGCAAACAAGTAGAGGACAGGAGTCAAACTGTTGCAACTGATACAACGCCCCTCAAGAAAGGTCAAGTAAGGAACTACATGAGGAAGAAGCCAACTAAGAGAACAAGGCAACAAACTGTCAAAACAACACCTCCAAAGAAGAGGAAAAGGTTGGTTAGGACAAAGGCTGACATAGATGACACTAAAGATGATGAGCCTGATGTAGAAAAGAAGAACTTTAGAAATCAGACAGTGGATGAAGCTGCCAAATCCATTGCTACACATGGCACAATGACTAATAAGAAGATTAGACAATAGGATACACTAAACCTAGAGGATCAAAATAAGATACAAGAGGCAGTAATAAAGTCAATGATCAAGAACAAATATGCACCTGCAGAATTTGTCAGTCAAATACCTCAAGAGTTAGGTAAAAGGATATACCAACAATGGTCATATGCCCTACAAATAGAGAGAGAAGCAAGGGAAAGGGTAATTGTGAGACTAATGCCTCCTGAATCTAAAGTTAAAGAGATCAAAGAAATACTTAAAAGGCACTCATGAAAATTTGTTGCAAAGATAAGAGCCTACAAAGTGCTAGAAAACAAATTCATTGATCTGGATACTATGACATAAACTAAATGGAGACAACTCTTGGATCTACCAGTAGAGTCAACAAGTGGTGAGAATCAACTACTTCTCACCAACACACCTCATAGAGAGGAGGAGATAGAAAATCCAAGTCCTCAGTATATTTCTCTAGACAATACTGAAAGTGATAATGAGCCTATTAACGTAGACACAGTCATGGATGATATTATCCAAGATATCACTAACTATGACTCTGATAAAGATCTAAAGGAGAAATATGATGTCATATTTATCACACTTAAGGATCAAGTAAAACAACAAAGCTTGAAGACATCAGATCATACAATGACTAATGTTGCTAATGAGACAGTACAAGACACTTCAATCTTGCACTCAAAAGTACAAGACCCTATAGAAGATACACACAAAGATGAGGATGTCACTGCTGACAAGGCTCAAACCGATGAGCAGGACACCACTATTGACAAAGCCCAAGCTACAACTCAAAGTAACATGCCTGTCTTAATGAAGGCAATAAACATACTAGAGGGCAATGATGGATCTAATGAAAAGGAAACAAGCACACCCAAGGATAAGGGTGATGGAGAAGCTAAAGAAACTACTGATACAACTGCAAAGCAAGCTGCAACCAATGATCAGAAAGATACTTCTACTGATCAAAATAAGAAGGAAATTCAAAAGGAAATAGGGGACAAACCAATAGAGAAAGGTGAAGAAGAAAAGAAAGATGAGCTGGAGAAGAAATCAGAAGCACATTCTACAGAAATACCCAAAGTTAATGAAGAGATGTATTCACATAACTGATAGGTGCCACCTAAGAAGAAGACACAAGAAGAATCCTCTACAAAGCCTTCACCAAGTAATTCAGAGAGAACAAATGAACTAGCTATGGTAGTTCATAAATATGCATCCCCTCAAATATCAAAGAAGAAGAAAGGAAAAAATAAGAATCCAGTAACTCTGGATGAAATCATTGAGATTCCAGTCTGTGATCCAAGAACATTGGATCCAACTGCATTGACAAAATATGCTAAACTCTGTGAAAGAAAAGCCATTCAAGACAAACTGAAGAGAGCAATAAAAGAGGCCAAGGTACTAGAAGTAGAAAGAGGAATACTTCAATAGATTGTACCTAATATAGATATTGATCAAAGAGCTCCAATGCTTGATCAACTGGTCATACTCATAGATGCATTAACATCTCAAAATATTGATGCTGAAAAGGTTATGGAAGAGAGACTTGAACAAAAGTATGAGTTCAAGCCGGCCAGGAAAATAAGCCAGGAAGTGGCACTGAAAAAGGTCAAGCTATCTGAATTGGTAAGTACAATTGATCCAATTATATGAGAAGTTGTTACCTTAGTAAATAAATTGTGCACTTTAGATCAACTCACTTAGGATTATACTGACAAGATAACAAAAATAGATGTTGATCTTAAGTCCAGTGCACAAAGTCTCACCAACACGGAAGAAGCACTTAAATTGCACAATGAACAAATCATATAGGCTAGGAAATAGAGACATGACATACAGTTTGTAGAGATAAAGTATAGAGATGAGGTAAATGAGCTCCAAGTTAAGCTCTTACCGACACTTACACTCATGCAACAAAATATGACATAGGCAAATACACTAATTGCCACCCCAAAAATGTCTGTCCTCGACAACATTTATGATATGCACGCAAAGCTAGAGCTACAACACATGACACTATAACAGTTGAAAGAACAATGGGAGCAAATGCTTGAAGATATCAAAACAACCCATTCTAACATATTTGACACATTGTAAGTTGCACATTTTTTGTCACAATTTTGGCATATTATAAGTTGTACATTTTTGTCATCAGTATCAAAGAAAGGGGGAATTTGATATGATCATTCACCTCAGTTAAAAGGAGGAAATCATATGTATAGCAAAAGAAAGGGGAAATAATGTACATATAGAGAATGAATAGTATACATGTACATTTACATACACTATACCGATGCATACAGTTAGGGGGAGTCATATGATGACAAGGATACTGACATGGTGTACATACTAAACACTTCAGTATTATGCACATATCAATTTTTGATACTAATGTCAAAGGGGGAGATTGAAAGCATTATATTTTGTCATTAGTATACTTAGAGAAAAACATGATCTACACCATCGGTTTACACAACACTGATAGATAGGGCACTGCACTACCCGACGACAAGGTTACCCGACAAACACTGATTAAGTGTTATATGATGACAAAAAGGTAAAGGAAACCTGACGAGTAACAACAGTGCAACCCGACTGAACAAGAAAAGAGAGGAACCTGATAGAAAAGGGGAACCCAACGAACAGTTCAACAAAGGAACACTGACATACTTCAAGTTCAAACTGACGACCAAGAATCGACAGTCAGTTACATCCCGCAAAAAGTGGATATGACTTTCCACCTAAGATAAATCACTGAAGTTGTATTTATAGCTTCTTGATTTGCTTTTAAATCCATTATGTGTGGAGGAAGAAATGTATTTACTATTGTTTTAATTAGTTTTACTATTTTAAAACATGCAAACTAAAGATCAAGGTCAAGTTGTAAACCTTGGATCTAAGAGTTAACATTGCAATGCGTGAATTCCAAGATAGGTCAAATACTTGTATAAATAGGTGCTCAATCCATTGAGAATAGTTGTTGTTTAATGAAGATAGTAGCCATGGAGAGTAACTAGAGACCAGCTAGAGAATTCATGCAGAAGGACAGAAAAAGAATCAAGTCAGTTTCAAGAAAAAAACAAAGGCTATTGACAAGCAGAGAAAAGGTATTGATCAATCACTTAAGGTGATATTATACTTCTGAGAGCTTTAATGGATCTGTAATCAGAAATTATAGATTGTATGTAGTTAGGTGAACATTTTTACTCATTCTAACAAGTGTAGTACACTAATGAAATTCTTTCAAGAAAGGTGGGCTTAACCGTCCTATTGTAAAATCTCATAATTGAGTGCACACTTAAATCAGTGTTGCTAAAGCTCTTAACAGAGTAGATCTTAACAGGTCTCCACCTGAATACTCCTAATAGGGTAGATCATCAGAAGTGATCAAATTGTAAGCCTTAACCGGCTCCCTTCCATTTTCCAGATAGTGAAGTTTTGTGGATGCCATCCCCACCACAGTTTTTACTTCCTAACAAGAGTTTTCTGTGATACCATATCTTGTGTTATGTGTTTATCATTTTCATGGATGTTTCTATGAATATTAAAAACCATTAAAGATTATGATTGAACAAAACATACATAAGAAAGAACAACAGTAATGGTTGGTAATGTTGTAATGTATGATTACTTATAAATCAAGAAAGGTGTTAAAATTTTTAGAGGTACTGATTCACCCCTCCCCTCTTAGTACTACTTCCCATTAATTCCAACAATTGGTATCAGAGCCAAGTCTCTTCTTGGAAAGATTAAAGGCTTAAGAGAAAAGATCATACAATGGAGAAGTAAAAACCTGATAAGAATATTGAGAAATTTTTTTTTGAGATACAGATGTTCTATGAACAGTATAAAGAAGCTAGAATCAAGATGAGAGAGCTGCTGGATGAGAGAAAAGGTATGGCTACCCGGAACAATGAAAAAGACTATCAAGAAGAAGAGATTCCAGATTTATTTGAATCTTCAGGATCAAATGCAAGTAATACATCAAATACATTAGAAGAGAACATCAAAAATCTAAAGGAGATCAATCAACATCTGACAAAGCAAATAAAGATGCTGCAAATCGGTCAAGAGAGCCAGATGGTAAGAATTATTGATGTGATGAGTTCTGCTAGACAAGTTGAAACAGAAAGGACACTTGCTATTGATGATAGAAGGAAGATTACAGAGAAACTACAAGAAAAGGAAATGGAAATTCAAAGACATGCTGAGCATCACCATGATCTCACAAATCAGATTATCCTTATGAGTCAAGAAGCAAATAGAATAAATGTGGAACTCATTGAAAGAATACAGATTATCGGTGAACTAAGAGAAGAAAATGAAAAGCTAAAGCATGAGGTTAGAATTCAACAACAACATAATGAGATTATCAAAAAGGCTGAAGAAAGAAATAAAAGAATGGATGACTTTCTTGAAGGACAATGAAGAGTCAACAACAACAACGGTATAGGCTTTACCAAAAATAGAGAACCATCAAATCAAGCAAGCTCAAAGAATGTCTATGAAAATCCAAGACCAAGAAAGCTGACATGCAAGCACTGTGGAAAGCAAGGGCACACATCAAATGTATGCAGAGGTAAAATGAAAGGTATTCCTAAATCTACACCTACATCTTCATTCATAGGATTATGTTATAAATGCAAAAAGAAAGGACATAAGGCTTATGAATGCAAGAGCAAGATAGAACAGCTAAAGAAGGAAACCTACATGGAAAAATATTGTCCTACATGAAAGATGAATGGGCACAGATCTAAAGAATGATGGAAAAAGAAAAAGAAAGCATGGAAGACAAAAGGTAAAGAAGTTCCTTATCAACCAAAGAGAATCAATAACCAATATGTATGGGATTACAACACTTTGACAAATTGTACATCATGTGGTAGATATGGCCACATTGCTGCAAACTGCATGAGAGCATGGACCAAAAGGTCTAGAGGCTGGTCAAACCCCAGAATGGCATGCTTAAACTGTCATAAAGTTGGTCATCTCAAGAAAGATTGCAAGGACCAATTGACAGAAACAAGCACATATCCCAATGGAAACACCATTGAAGATATCCGGAGGGAAAAAGACAAAATGTGGATAAAAGCTTCAAGCAATGATGAAGCTGGGACAAGAAATGCAAATGATGACACCCCATCCAATGGATCAAGTGACATCACCAACCCCACTTAAGCTGAATAAGTAAGTATGGAACTGCACTACACCAATTCATATTTTACAATAGTTCCATTATAAAATTGATAGAAAGTCAAAATTTGCATAAATAAAGATGCATATTATGTTACTTGTTACAATTCTAAGAAATCAACCCCATCGGTATAAACACTTACCAAAATCATTAGTGAACATAATGATGAGTTGTTTACACTTACCAGAAACTGTCGGTCAACTCATAAAATGGCTAAATTGCCAATGTAACTCGACGCCCATCGGTAAGAAAGCAAAGTTCAGAAGTTGTCATGTCAGGATACCAATATGTGTTAGTAAAAGAAAAATGGTTAAAAAATACCCAAAGAATCATGTCATCACCGACGATGATTTAAAAAGTCTGCCTGACGAAACCCATCTTCATGTCCCGACAAGTCGCTGAGCATTTAATGCAAAGACTTAAGTCAAAAAGTCTATAAATAGTCAACGGGACAACTTCATTTTTCACCCATGATTTGAAGAAAAAGCAGAGAAAAAACAAAGTGATTAAAGAGAAGAAATAAGAAGCGTCCATAGATCGATTCAGCACACAACAAATAGATCTTTCATCACTATTGCAAATTGAAGTAAGTACCAAAGGCACTGAAAGATCTCTGTCATTGTTTTATCAAGAAAGCCCTAATTTCCTCATGTATAGGTTCATCATCCTTTATAGAAATAAATCCAATTTCATCATAGTCACCATCATCATCAAAAACACCTTCACTAGCATAGTAACATTCCTTGTCTTTAGAATACTTTTGATTTTTAAAACTTAGGTTTATGCTTAGGAACCCTTGTAGGACATCGAGATGCAAAATGACCAATCTTGTTACATGAAAAACATTTCAAAGGTAATTTGCCTTCAAATTTACCATTGCCTCTCTTCTCTCTTCTAGCGATCAATGCTACCACTTCATCTAGCTTTCTTTCTTTCTCCTGTATCTATTCCCATTCCTCAACATAATCTCCAAGATCTTCTTTCAGATCACTATTGCTGGTGCTCACAATTCTAGATAAGGTCTTTTTATTTCTATGCACGGTTGCCTTGAATGATGACTCAACTTTAGGAAAAGTGTCTCCCAATTTTGTGGCCTCAAAAGTAGTTAGCTTTCCAATCAACATATCTCTAGTGAATTTTAGTGTCAAAGGTATAATATTCTCTATATATTTTACTTTGGTTCTATATGCAGGTGTCAAAGATCTTAGAATTTTTGCAATCACTTCTTCCTCACTATAAGTACCTCTAGAGTTTCTAATGCCAGTAACCACTTCAATAATTTTCTATCCTTATGCCCTAATGTTCTCATCTTCTCTCATTTCAGTGATTCCATCTTTGTATTCCAATTTTGTAGCTTTGCCTATTTTGTAAACTTATCTCCTTCATATAGTGCCTCTAATCTTGTCCAAATGTCATGTGCAGAGTCCAAGTCTTTTACTTTTGTGAATTCACCTTCAGAAAGTGTGTTGATCAATGATTCCCTTGCAACCATATTACATGAAAATAGTTTCTTCTCATCTTCAATAGATTTCTCTAGTTCATTCTCAGTTGCTATCTTTTCATTCTTCTTTATGATCATCCAATAGTAAATTCCCAAACATAGCAAATGTGTTCTCATCTTGTTCTTCGAACTGTCAAAGTTTTCAAGATCAAATTTCTGACTATCCTTCTTATAATAAGTCATATTCAGAATCACCTCAAGCTATTAAGCTTTCTCTCTAAGGACCAGTATCTTTGATACCAATTGTTAGGAATACAAGTCCACAAGCACAACTGAGAGGGGGGGGGGGGGGAATCAATTGNCTGAGAGGGGGGGGGGGGTGAATCAATTGTGATATAGAACATTAAACTTTAATCTTTATAAACCAAAATTGAATGCAAATGATAACACAGTAAATGCCAACATAATAACACAATACTTGTTGTCAAGGAAACCCTATTAAAGGTAAAACCCCAGTGTGAATTAACACCCACAAATAATGTACTAAGAGTATAGTATCCATGTTAAAAAATTTAGCCTTGTTAGGAGCTTATTAAAAAATTACAGTACACAGTCCCTGTTAGGAGACAAACCTTGTTTGGAGTCAAGAAAAGTAGTAGGCTAACTGCCCAAGCATACTGCCTAGAGAAGGTTAAAGCCACCCTCAAGGATTCACAATCCGAACAAGTGTATATAGGAAATATATAATCCAGTGAACTATCTGATAGCAATTTTCTTTGCTTGGTTAGTTCCAATGAAGTATATTTATCACAATCTCTTCTCTACATCCAACAACAAAACAAGCCTCACAACTTTCACTTCTCTTCCTTTTCAATCTCTACCACATCTTTCCAAAAGAAAATATCTCACATATATACCCTTTTACAATAATTCATTAGGTCGGCCAATTAAGCTTTCCTAATACACAAATAATTAATTAGGTCAACCAATTAGGATTTCCCAATATACAAATAATTGTTTAACCCCTTTCTAAGATACACATGGTACCTATAAAAAGTAAACATCAAATAAAATCCATCAGTTGTACTCCAAGATCCTCAATCCATGCTCACAATTCATAATACACGCTACATGTCAAAAGTCAGCCACCAAATAGGTATCCTCCAGAATACACGCCACAACTGACATCACCAACATGTTCACGCAAATCAATCAATACCCAATGTTCCTCAATATTTCCTCTGTCATCCAATAAGCTCACATCACCTAAAATATCTTTGTCTATAAGATATACCAAAAACATAGAGACCTACTCTGTCAAGCATCACAGTTACAGTCCATAAACCAGTCTTCATTAAAACAATTTTAACATCCTCAATATGTAACATAACGCCAAGAAACCTTAGGAATAAGGTAAACACACATTCATCTTCATATCCTTGTCTTTGATCGTACTGAAACATCTGTACAATGTATGTACACTTCTGCCAGTCAAGTAACCAGTCTGTTCTCTCCACAAAAACATATGTTGACATCAGTGAGAAAACATGGATATCAACAACATGAATAGTATCCAAATTTGATATCATCCAATAATGACTAGGTTGTTTGTTTTTTTCTATGCATACTTCCTATGAGAACCACGTATAGACAATAGTTGTGAGTCCAATTAATTTGATTTCCTTCCTTGCACTATTGTTTTCCCCAAGTTTTCAATGGACATGTGCCCAAGTGTGATGTTATATGTGATGCAATAATACTCATAATTTGATTAGTAATTTATTATTTAATCCAATGCAATATATCTATTATGAATTCTACAAATCTATATATTTTTTTGACCAAAATTCTTGTATTTTGTTCTCTCAAATATTTCTTGGTTATTAATAGGGATTTTGAAGATTAGAAAACTACTAATTGTACTTTTCTTTTCGCTTATCATTTATTCACACTTCCTTTCCTCATTCAGACATATAAAGAATACCTTCAAGTTCATGGGAAAATGATCGAGTTTAGTGGCTGCCTACAGGTCTGAAATATTAGACTTATCTTATTCCTCACAAATTTTACATTCTTCATTATTGACTATACAAGTTCTTTTCTACAGACTCCTAGAGGATGGATGACTAATGGTTCAGAGGTTAATTTCCCAGCTGATCAGTAAGTATTGTTGTAATCTCTTTGTTTGGGAAAATGGTTAAACCAAACTTTACCACTTGAAAAATTGATCACGCTGTGTCTGGTTGCATCTACAAATATGCAAACTACTTTGCAAATTGGCACCACAATCAAAATCCTATGATGACAAGCAATGCATACTATGGTGTTCAACAAATAATGAACACTTATCCAACAATCTGACATCCTTAGAATGTGAGGTTCAATTTTTTATGATTGGGTTTCTTCTTTTTGCAAAAGTTAATAGAGATGAACATTTGTTTTTGTGGAAGGCCACAAATTTTTTGCTTTTCACTCACATAAATATGTTGCAATCTGCTATATCTTAGCATGGATGCCCTTTCATTGTCATATATATTTATAATTTTCTATCATGTACATTGAAAATTAATTTTGGGAAATTTTTTTCTTTTGACTTCTTGGTTATGGTTGATGCTATCCACTAATTTTCTTAACGTACTTTTAGCTGAAATTGTAAAATATCATTTTTTTTGTAATCCCATGTTCAAGGGATTTTGAGCTAACAATATTTTTTGAGGAATCGGTATATCGAGGAACACAAATTAGTCCATGCTTCAAGTAGCACAATTTCACTGGGATTTTCAATTGTATGTATGCTTCTTAGTCTACAAATGTATCATAGTAAATGTATATATCTTTTTATTATGGTGAAGAAATTTATTGCTACCTTAAAAGGGGAAGCAAATCCCATGACACCCGAAGTAAAATAGGTGTCATCATTATTTAGTTTATTCGCTGGCACAATGCATGATAAGGTCATATTGATGTAATGCTTTACAATTGTTCTTGCATGCATTCTATCCACATTTTCTGGTTTGGTTTGTTCAAACCTCCCCATTTCTTATGTAGATAGAAAAAATATACAAATATATTGGTTGTTTTATGAATAAAGTGATATGGCAATAACCTACTAGATGTGGAGATAGCACCAATTTTTTTAATTTTAGATATTCCACGGTCTATGGGGTTCTATTAATACAGACACTCCCATACACTACCATCACCAGAACATAATACATCTAAGGGACTACATGGATATGTTTTTCTATGGAAAAGGCATACAACTAAGCAACTGATCTGCCCACAACCATACAATTTGAAATTAAAAACTGACTTATACACTACCAGCCCAAAAGAAAAACTATCACATCCCATACAAAATACCCTAAGGCATTTAAGAAGTTGATCAATGTGTCATCCCAAAAGTAGGATGATTTGTCAACCTGCGATTGTAAGTCCTAAAAATGTCATTATCCAACATTTGAATGTGTGTATAGTTGAAATCATTGGACCCATTGTCACATCCAACCCATTGAATTTGAAGTATTGAATCAGCGCCATGTGGCTTACAAGTAAAAATAAATGATTATTCTCCAAAAGTGGCACTCTGAAGCTTCTATTCAACTCTATAAGCCTATTATGTTGCAAGACAAACATATGTTTTTTAACCAATCTAGGAGACAATCAAAACATCCACATTTTTGTTGTCCACCATTAATTCTCAAACCATAGCATGTGTATGATCTGATACCTTCATATGGCTTAACTGCCAACTCTTTCACCATGACCTCAGGGACCAAAGAACTAACCCAAAAGCCCATGTTACATTATTTTGCATGTCCATCTATGAGGAGGTTTAAACCAAAATAAGCTTTCATGTACTACACCATCCATAACGCCATTGTTAAGCTTTCTTAAAAATATTCATTATAGAATTTTATGTCTATAACTTGCCATTAGCCTCAATTCCATTGGACAAGGTCCATTTTTTGGGTCTTATGGCATTGAAGATAATAGTGATGTCCATTCTATGGCCTAATGGTATTGATCCTCAATTCCATTGTCTTCTTCCAAAACTTCCCCAAGCATCAAATTAGGACACAATTTCTTATTGATTGTATTTATAACAATTTGCGAATCATTATGGTTGTGTACATCAAGATACGACCTTTTCTTCTCTTAACCATTTAAATACAATTACATATAATTTTTTATTCATTGTATTTCAATTCATCCAGAGTAAGTTGATCATTAGGAATCAAGGAGTGTAACTATTTGTGTATGAATAAAGTCATAGTAAATCTCTATTAGTTCAATATAGGAGTAATGGTCTCTATTTGTATTTTTTAAATAAGTAGAGATTAGTAACTTATATTGATATACATTTTGTTTAAGATCATAAAACTTGTCTCAACTTAATGTTCACTATTAATTGAGCTTTCCCCATAGAAAACTTTCTCATTTTATTTACTTTTAGTATATGACTTTTTATTATTATTTATATTTGTATCGAACTTGGGTTATATTTGCATTGATGTAACTGTCACTCATATTCATAGAAAGTTTAGAAATCTGATTGTTATAATTCTTATGGTATCTCCCTTATGCATGTTGTGTCTATAGGGTATATTATCACATTTGTTTACTATTATAAAATTTCAACATCCTTAATAGTTACCCTCTCTTCTAGAATGTTATAATGTCATTAATAAAATTGACGTTTCTCTTAGACAATTATTGTTTTGAAGCTCATACTCTGGTAGAACTAGATTACAACTTATATTTTGATGAATTGAACCTGTTATTATATGAATTAATAATATACCACAAGATGTTATAATGTGTGCATCCTTGTCAGGTTCGCAACCTTGTTTATTTCTTGTTAGTTAATCATTTTGGCAATTAATAATCCAAATATAAGAGTAGACCCTTATTTAGAATTATGATGTTACGATTCTTATATATTTTTGAGATATTTTTATCTTATCTCATTCCTATACTTGGTTAAATATGTATGTATAAGTTGAATCATATAATTAAGGTTGAGTGATGACACTCTTTCCTTTTTGCACTCTAGTATCCTACCCTATTAAGATTGTTAGTAGAGGTCTCTGGTGGCTCTTTTTATATTCATTCTTGTCTTCATATGTGTTTTATGCTTGTTGAAATATTATATTTTATTGGATGTGGGGTTGGTAAAATTATTCCCTTAATCTCAGTTTTGTTTCACCAAGTGGGTGGCAGCGACGGTGAAACTGTCTGGGATTCTTCCCTAGAAAGGGTTGCATAACCGCTTATGCATTTTTAATTTTTTTTTATAATAATAACCATATAATGTATTTTATACCTTACCTTGGTGAACCAGGCATTATGATGTGGTTCAAGATTAAAGAGTTGAACTATGATGTCTCTGAGCGGGAACATAGGCAAGGCCATCAGTGAGGAGCCCCCGAGACTTAGGTACAATCCCTTAGGGTTCGTCTATTGGTATTTTTTATTTATCCTAATAAAAATATGAAAATTTATGATCACATAATCAATGTTACTAACTCTTGTGACTTGCATCTAGCTTTGAGACATGTGTGCAGATATAGGAATTGAAAAACATGTTGGAGGAATGAGGAAGCGAACTTCAAGTATACAATGGTATTAGTTATTTGTATCTTATCTTGTGCTAAAAGGTAATCATAAGAATGTTTGGCTTTGTTTTTAAGATAAACGTAATTGTAGCTCTTCTTAGTATTATTCTTGCTTGAGATTTTATTTATTAATGCAATACAATGTGTGAAAAAAAATGTTCCGCATGTTTTTTTGAGAAATATGTCCTTTAGCCAAGGCTCACTAAGTGTTGCATACCCTCCTCTTGATCAGTTATCATCCTCCCCATAAATATCATGATCAAAGGGTGGTGATTATTCATTGCCTCCATCATAAATTATCCTTGTATAACTAATTTATTTTCCATGCCTTAATAATGGGATTAATACTGATCTCACTAAATAAATTTTCTGTGCACTTACTTGAATAATATTAAAACAAACACTTATATATACTGTGATACCACCAAATATTATTGGTTGTCCCTTGTATCTCTTATCATCTACTACAATATACAAGTTACCTTCACTCTTGTGATTGACTTTCTTAATTCCATAAATCAATCCCTTCCTTTCACAATGACATTGAATCACATTAAATCACCTCCTCATTTGGCTAAACCAACTTTATGATTTTGGCTAAATTATCCCAATATTCATTTTCTTTGCTAGTTATAAGCGCATAATTTTTTTTTATATAAAAAACATGTCATCGCTGTTTTGACCTTCATCGCATTCGTCATCGATGAGAAATCTATATGAATGACAGATTGATCGACGAATCCTCATCGCCATACCAACCAACCCCCATAGTGTTTCGATGACTTCAGCATTATTTATATAGCATTACAGTCATTATTTTTCAATTGATTGCGTCGTACGTTGGTCGTAAATATGATCAATTGTGAATGGGATGGTCGCGCAAGGCACTTACAATTCTTGACACAGAGCCCTTTTTGTTAGACCTTTTAGTTGTCAATTTTCTGACGACTATGTCATTCGTCGATTACTTCGACAAAAAAAGTTCCACGATGACATTGGTCGACTGTTCGACATTTGACAGTCGCAAAATTGACCTCGGCGCATAAAAAATTGAGCTAAATTTTAGTAGTGTGTTGAGATTCCTCATCTTGAGACTTATAATGTTTAGGGTGAGCATGTGACTCATGTAAAACTTTTCAAAGCTTGTTTAGTGATTTTTCTCATAGCTATAGGTTCATGAGTAAGTTGTTCACTAGGACCTTTCAAGACAAAGCCTTGCAATGGTATTGTTCCTTTCATTCTTATTCCCTTGATTCCTTTGAAAAACTTGTTAATGATTTTATTCAACAATTTCAAAACAATATTGGTCATCAAATATCTTTGACTGATTTAATGCATTGTAAACAAGGTGTTAAAGAAAAAGTTAGTGATTTTATTGGTATATTTAAATATTTTCAAGCTCAGATTTCTTAGCATGTGCTTGATGTTGATATACAATGCATATTTATTTCTAATTTGCAAAAAGACATTAGGGATAAATTTCTTCTTACTAAGTTTTCTTCTTTTTCACAATTATGTGCAGTGCTTCATCATTATCAACTACAAGTGAGTTAGTTTGAGAGAAACACTCCAATGGCTCCTAGTACTGTTGATAAGAGTGATGTTGCATCTCATCCTAACCAGTTTCACAAGCCTAAAAACTACATCAAGATCAAAAAATCATCCAACACAGTAGATGATCAAGTGGCAACAACGTCCAAAGGTGTGACTCCTTTGTCCTTTGTTTTTAGAACTTCTTGAAATTTTACTCATTTACCTGAATCTTTGCATAATGTGATGGTGAAGTTACTGAATACTAATATTATTAAGCTTCCTCTTATCAAGCCAATTGATCTAACCAAACCTCTTCCTTGAGCCTTTGATTCCAAATCCTTTTTTCAATACCATGATCAAGTTGGTCATGATACTGCAAAGTGTTATTCTTTGAAGCATGTTATCCAAGACCTTATTGATTCTAATGCTATATCTATTGATTTTGATATCAATTAGGGAAACATATATATTGCACCTCCTAACCATAATTTGCAAATATACACTAATCCTTTTCCATCTCATTCAACCAATACTATTGCACAACCTTCTTCTTCTACTAAAGACATTATTTATGATGACAAAGTTGAAGAAGCCAACCATGTTGAGCATATCCAACTTAAAACTTTTCCTCAACCTCAACCTTGCATCATCTTTGATCCCACTAAAACAATTAAAGCATCTAGTGGTCTTCTTTACATTACTGTTAGGGTTGTTGGTATTCCTTCCCATGGTGTTCTTTCTGACTCCACCTACATGGTGAATATTATAACTAAAGATAATATTTTTAGTAAACATTTGAAAAAGGATTCCTATGATCAATCTGATGTCTTAATTTAAACTTGAAATGGTTTCCTTTATTCTCCTCATGGTTCTATATCTTTTCTCGTGGACCTTTGTGGTAAGATTGTGGATACTACCTTCATTGTTATTCCTACCTCTAATCATTTTAAATTCAAGCTTGGTTTTCCTCCATGCAATTTGTAGCTTTTCTTATTCACAAATGTCTTAAATAGCACCATGATGGTGAGATCAAGACAATTAACCATAGTCTTTATCATCCTTCTAGGCCTCAAGATTGTGTTGACCTTAATTTATTTTGGCCTTCTATACCTAAATCACCTCCAACTCATCCTGATTATCATTTTTGACCATACCAAGCCTTCAAATCCATGAAGATTGTGGAACTTAGTAAAACCAAATTTTATCCTAGTCATGGTCTTCTTCCTATACCACCAATTTATCAACTTCTCCACCTCATATCCTCCCACCTAAGGAAGAAAAGGAGCCTATGTTTATTGATCCCACTCCACCTCAAATATCTAGCAAGACCAAATAAAACTGACATGCTCATGATCGTCATCACAAGCGTCGAGCTAGATCCTGCACACGTATCACTCAAAATCCTTCTACAACTCTTGCTTCACTTTCCCTTTATCAACCCATGCTTGACCCTACAGAAGAAGTGAATAATAGCAAAGTTCAAATGGATAAACATGATAATTTTATTTTAATCTTAGATTCTATTACAATTAATCTTGATGAAGAAGATACTCTTGATGATGACGTTAATACTAACAATGATTTCCATGTTAGTGATATTGATGACTATGAGAGTATTGATCTTGATAATGATTTGTCATCTATGCTTTCACAACAATTATATATTGCTACTAACCTTGAACCTAGTGACCTTTCTTCACAGCAAGGTCCTTGTTTGGCTATTGTTCCCTATGTTATGCTCGATGTTGCTCCTCTTGCAAGTTTTCCACCTTCCCTAAACACTATGGACCGAGCTGGGGGGCATGCAATACTTTTTACTAGCTCCTCTTGTATAGTATATCCTTTCTTTCTTTTTTTGTTTTCTTGCTTGTCATGATGTGCTTCCCCCGTGATGTGCTACTTATTATATGTTTTGTTTAGATTTATTTAAATGACCCTTGTTGCTCTGTTTGCGCAAGGTGATAAAGGAATCAAAAATATCGTAATCATTCTTCTATTTGTACCTGACTTTTTCTATATGTTTTTACATGTTGTGTTATACATGTGCTATTGGTTGTAAATGTGTCTTTGTGTTGTCCGCTTGGGATGATGCAAAATAGTAGGACAAAATATTTTTGGTCTTCGTAATGTCGACCCAAAAAGACTCTTCTTTGTAACTCTTATGTGTCTTTCTTTTGTTGTGTCGTAGTTCTACTTCCTTTGGGAAACAATGAAATTTAATTTTGACATAATATTTCATATATTATCATATGATCATACTAACCCTAGAGTTGTTAGATCCCTTTTTGTGCTCTCTTTTTTGTCACATGGTCATTTCCCTTAAGGTGTCCTTTCTTGCACTAATACATTAGGGGTCAATTTGCGACGGCAGGCAAATGCAATGTGTTTTTGGCTTTTTTTTTTCAATTATAGCCCGACGACGTCGCAATTGCGACGACAGCGGGATATAAGAGAAAAAAAAAAG